>WNWU01015031.1:0-30244 GCA_012654045.1 Ptyas mucosa | reverse complement strand
TAGAATAGAATAGAATAGAATAGAATAGAATAGAATAGAATAGAATAAACAGAGTTGGAAGGGATCTTGGAGGTCTTCTAGTCCAACCCCCTGCTTAGGCAGGACTCCCTACACCACTTCAGACAAATGGTAATCCAATCTTTTCTTTAAAAAACATGGAAGAGGGAGAAAGAATGAGAGAATGAAAAGAGATTGCAGAAAACTGATCCAGTAAGCATAAAACTGCCTTGTTACAAAATACACTAAGTACATATGTGTAACTTACATATAGAGTGAAAACACATACCCAGATCATGTGATGTTGGAGGAAAAATTCACACCTCAAGGAACCGCTGACAAATGTCTTACAGAAAAGAGATTTATTTATTAAGAAGAATTAAAGCAAGCTCAGAATATATTCAGGGGAATCAGAATTAAAAATTAAACATAATTACATTAAATATAATATAATATAATATTAAATCAAACAGAATAACAGGAGCAGAAGACACCTGAAGGCAGGACAGGAAGCAATGGATGGAAACTAATCAAGGAGAGAAGCAACCTAGAACTAAGGAGAAATTTCCTGACAATTAGAACAATTAATTAGTGGAACAAATTGTCTTCAGAAGTTGTGAATGCTCCAACACTGCAAGTTTTTAAGAAGAGATTGAACATCATTTGCCTGAAATGGTATAGGGTTTCCTGCCTGAGCAGGGGGTTGGACTAGAAGACCTGCAAGGCCCCTTCCAACTCTGTTTATTCTATTCTATTCTATTCTAAAGTTAATATATGAGAAAAACAAGTACAGTATATCTAAAAGTGTGATTAGTAGTTGTAGCATAACAGTATGTATGGTTTAACTTTGGACTAAGGAGGTTGTCTCCAATTTTACATGTCTTTGCAGAGAAAGCTGAAATATGCACAGGAAACACTAAAGGTGTTCAGAAAATCTCAGTACTATTAAGGAAACTTGCAGTTCCTACATAATAACATGGAGATGATTTACTGCTGCTTTTCAGTATATTTTTCTACTGTTGTCTAAAGCTCTGGTGTTCCCTAGTACTGTAATTGTCTCATTTTAGGGTCTTTCCACACTGCTGAGTTGAAATGTTGTCCACCTAATCTTGTCTTGGCAGAAAAGAATACCAACATTAAATTTGCTCTTTCCATTCCCAATACCTATCATGCCTCTACTGCTCTGTTTGTGGTCGTGTAACTCACCTGATTTCCCTCCAATATAATGAGCAGCCAAGCCTAAAGATTAAGGTGCCCCCCTCAGATACTGTCAGAAGAAAAGAGAAAATACTACTTTAACACAAATATAACTGAAGATGACTAATAGTAATCCTGTCTCCCTATGGCCTGTGGAGAAAGGTAAAGGCAGCATTGAGGGAACAAAGCAAAAAAAACCTTGGTTGTTGGAATGTAATTGTATTGTGATTATGAGCAAATTAGAAAAGGAACTCATATCCCACTCATCATGGTACAAAACTGTGCTGCTAACCATTTTTAAAGGATATATTCTCACGACATCACCTTTATGTCTATTATGGAGGTTTCTAAATTAATAAACTATTTCAGTTTAAAAGTAGTATTTTGGAAAGGAGTCTGGCAAGGCTGTATACTGTCGCCCTGCCTATTTAATTGATATGCAGAGAACATCATGAGAAAGGCGGGCCTAGAAGAATCAAAAGTTGGAATTAAGATTGCTGGGAGAAATATCAACAACCTCAGATATGCAGATGATACCACTCTAATGGCAGAAAGTGAAGAGGATCTAAAGAGCCTCTTGATGCGGGTGAAGAAGGAGAGTGCAAAAGTGAAGAAGGAGAGTGCAAAAACTCAACATTAAGAAAACTAAGATCATGGCACCCGGCACTCTCAATTCCTGGCAAATAGGTGGGGAAGAAATGGAGGTAGTGACATATTTTATTTTCCTGGGCTCCAATATCACTGCAGATGGGGACTGCAGCTAAGAAATTAAAAGACGCTTGCTCCTGGGGAGGAAAGCTATGACAAATCTAGACAGCATACTAAAAAGCAGAGACATCACCCTGCCAACAAAAGTGCGTATAGTCAAGGCTATGGTTTTCCCAGTTGTATGGTATAGCTGTGAAAGTTGGATCATAAGAAAGGCTGAGCACCAAAGAATTGAGGCCTTTGAACTATGATGCTGGAGAAGACTTTTGCGAGTCCCTTGGACTGCAAGGCAATCAAACCGGTCAGTCCTAGAGGACTGCTCTTTAGAAGACCAGATCCTGAAGATGAAGCTCAAATACTTTGGCCACCGAATGAGAAAGAAGGACTCACTGGAGAAGAGCCTAATGCTGGGAAAGATTGAGGGCAAAAGAAGGGGATGACAGAGATTGAGGTGGCTGGATGGAGTCACTGAAGCAGTCGGCGTGAGCTTAAATGGACTCCAGAGGATGGTAGAGGACAGGAAGGCATAGAGGAACGTTGTCCATGGGGTCAAGATGCGTCGGACACAACTTCGCAACTAAGAGCAACAACTTATTAAATTTATATGCCACCCATCTCACTCTCAAGCGACTCTGGGCAGCTTACAATATGATAATTTGCACTGCCCTTCAGTTGTCCTACATTAAAACTTTAAGGATGGCTCCATTGCCAGCTTCACTATTGGGAATACAACATGGCTGTTGGGATTAAGCCACTTATGTTGGCATAATTTTCTGCCCGCTCAAGGACAGAAGAAATGCATGTTGTTGCAGCCAAGAAAAACAACTTTTAGAGAACTTGTGGCTCATGCTTACTGTCTATTGACCCATTGGAAACTTCAATTTATGCCACAGCAAATTGTGATCAGTTGAACTAGGTAGATCCAAGTCATGTGATATATGAGTGATACATGTCTGGGGTAAAGTTCCTAAGATGAGGGCAAGATGAACATTTCACAGAACAGTTCCGTAATCACTGAAGCAACAAATATTAAGAAAGGTGCAGGATGGAAACAAGTGCCAACTTTGCTTCCTTATAGATTGCTTCATCATCACAGAATGAACTTCTTAAACAGACTGCCATGCAGAAAGAGTATGCAATTTCAATATTTTCCAGACAGAGCTGTGAATAAGGTATCATGTTTCCTGCAGTATCTTTTTTTTTTTCAGAACTCAATTCTGGGTAATGTTAAAAAGCTGTCCAATCCTCATGTATTATTCATATACGTAGTCATTCCACCAACACTTTTAAAAGCAATTTTCTAGGTAGAAAATATTATGCCGGAATGAGGTTTTTATGTCTATTGCTGCTATTTGCATCGATTACATTAGCAGAAACTTAACAGTGCCATTGCAGTGACACAGAAATCCTGGCTAAACAATAGTTTAGATAATAGAACAATAGTTCTTCATCTGTAGGAAACAAGATCACTTCTAATCTTACCTGTAATTTTCAAAAACGTGATTCATGGATTGTACTGAGAAGAGGTGAGGGCTGCACCATCTTCTGGTACAGCTGGAACAAAAACCTAAAAGAAAACCAAAACTATCATGCTTCTAAATTCTACACCGCTTCTTTATTTAACATATGCAAAATATATCTTGAGAAATCCCGAATGTAGAAAAAAAAATAGAAAATGGAAATAAAATTTATTGGAGAAACATCAATACAAGTAATGTTTATATACCTCTGTGATGATTGGGAACAAGGAAAACTTAAAGAATCTCAGCCTGAAGATGAAAGAGGAAGGTCCAAAAGCCATTTTGGGACTCAATATTTTTTTAAAATCTTGTATGCCGATAAATTTTATAAATAAATAAATAATGAATGCTGCCCAGGGTTGCTTTTCATGAGATGGGTAATTATATAAATTAGATAGCTATAGGACAGGGGTGTCAAACTCATAGTGTCATGTTGTCATCACAGGACATATCACGACTTTTTCCCCCTTCAACTAAATGGGATGGGCATGGCCAGCTCCTGACGCATCCACCCACAGATCACGAGTTTGACACCCCTGTTATAGAAGATAGATAGATAATAGATGACGGACGGATGGATGGATGGATGGATGGATGGATGGACGGACAGCAGGGTTGAAATCCAGCAGGTTCTGACAGGTTCTGGATAGCCAGTAGCAGAAATCTTGAGCAGTTCAGAGAACCGGCAAATACCACCTCTGGCTGGCCCCAGAGTGGGGTGGGAATGGAGATTTTGCAGTATCCTTCCCCTGGAATGGGGTGGGAATGGAGATTTTGCAGTATACTTCCCCTGCCACGCCCACCAAATCACACCCACAGAACCGGTAGAAAAAAAAATTAGATTTCACCACTGACAGATAGAGACAAACAGACAGACAGACATATGATTGTCTGAATAGGCAATCCCAATGCAAAATGTCATGGAAGGAGCTGAAGCAGTAAGGGAGCAGATTTTCCTAAGCTCAAAAATTCACAGGAGTGGTAGTAGTAGCCATGAAATAATTTTTTAAAAATCTGCTACTTGGGAGAAAGCCTATGTTAAATCAACCTAGGCAAACATTACAGTACAGAGACACATATTATCAAAGCCATGGGTCTATGCTTGATCTTAGACAAAAGACAGAGAAGGCAGAAGTCGTAGGATGAGACCGTAATGTTTGTTAAAAAAAAAGTGAGTTTAAAAAAAGACCAAGAGAAGAAAAAGTGGCTAAATATAATCATTGATGAAGGAAACAGTTTACAAGCCTGGTGGAATTATATCCATCAGGGTCCAATGTACTGGAAATGACTAATTGAACAACAGCAAAATCTTTTCTCTGTCACTTCTGTTACCATCACTATAATAATAATAATAATAATAATAATAATAATAATAATAATAATAATAATAACAACAACAACAACAACAACAACAACCTTTATTGTCACTGCACAACATATGTACAATGAGATTGGACTATAGTCAGTTGACTTCAAGAGTAACCATTTCAGAATAAAGGGGAAACTATGACTTTAACTGTATTACTTAAATGTGTCTTTCTTATGGCTTGGGTCAGACATGAAGGTAACCTTAGGTAGACCACAACAGGGGGGAAAAAATACTGGGGCATATTTTGCTGTGGTTATGAGGAAGAGAGTAAAGGTCTTCCGTCTCTTGTTCTAACTACAAAGGAAGCAGAACGATTGCAAAAGAGGTTCTGGCTTATACTGGCTCCCCTCTTCCCCATTTCTGCCTTTTCATATAGGGACAGATTGCGGGACTATTTTATTTTAAAAGCAACAACTCCAACATGCTGTACAGAAAATATAGCCTATATAGCCATATAAGACAGAACTATGATCATTTTCCTTGAGAGTCACCATCTCAGATACCAGATAACCTCAGAGGCAGATTCAGTCACATCTGCAAAAGTTGCCCAGTTGGCACCTAGTTCTGAGCTGACCTTAATGGTTTTAACCTCCAATTGTCTGGAAAATTCAACACAGTGATTATGTAATTGTTTGTCTACCTCACCATTGTCCAACAAGAGTCTAGGTCCCAAACACAGAATAGAGAAATATTGATATTTTGCTGCTCTTACTGTAATGTAATAGGCTCAGATATGACCTCTTATCCAGTGGTGGGATTCAGCCAGTTCGCACCACTTCGGGAGAACTGGTTGTTAACTTTCTGAGCAGTTTGGCACACTAGTTGTTGGAAGAAATCATTAGGGCAGAGTACCGGTTGTTAAATTACCTGAATCCCACCACTGCTCTTATCCATATTTGTTTTCCATCAGCAACACTCTAGGAGTCTTCTGTGCCACTCTGTCAGAGTATGAATATTCATGAGCTGGAATAGATCAACCAATGGGGACTGAATGGAGACATGGTAACAAGGTCAGCTACTGAATAGGCATGGTAACAGGTTCAGTCAATGAGGCTTATTTGGAAACAGAAACTTTCTGTTTCGTGTCTGGGCGTGGCTTAGGCAACTAAGTCAGTGCAGAAGCTTAACTGCCCCGTATAGAGGAGACTCTCTTTGTATTAAGCTCTGTGCTCAGTTCTGAAATGAAACAAGCCTGGGCTTGTCTGCTCTGCTGAAATGAAACTAACTGTTCTCTCCTGCATTGTGTTTTGCTTGTAACTGCTACTACGTTGAAGAAGAATCTTTATTGGTATTATACATTTATCTTCATGTATTATTATGTATATAAAGAAGTTAATGAATCCTGTTGCATCAGTCTGCCTGTGTGTGCTTTCTGGATTTGATTTTTGCAACAAACTCTGACACACTCCATTTCCTAGAGCTCCTCGGTAAACTCAGGAACTTCCCCACATCAATGATCAGGGAGAGATCACTCAGGCACAATTCTATCCAAAAGTACATTCATCCTCTCATTTCACCAGGCACCTAAAGCCAAGCACAGCCTCAGGAAACTCTTCAAGGGCCCTCTGGAAACCATGTGACCAATAGACAGATCAATCAAATTGATCCCTCCTGCCCCCCATAGATTGGTGGCACAAGTCAACCTTAAAGCAATTAGAGAATGATCCATCTATCAGTGGATGTTACAGTCCACTGAATCTCTGATCATACCATCTCTACTCTGATCCAGATCAAGCATGTGTTGGAGCCTTGATAATCCTGGATAAATTCATGGTTGGCAGGTCACCTTAGATGCCACCCCTAAGGATGACATGTTGAAGTCCCCTAGCACCATCCACCTTGGGAAATCTACTTACAGTCACCACAGCCAATTTACCAGGTTTTGTTTTTAGAGTTCCATAGCAAGGGAAATTTGTTCATATAACTAATTAAAAAACTTTTTTTTTCAGTAAATACTTCTTATTCTGTCTACACTTGATGTCGGAAGATGCCTAAAGGCAAATTCTTAAATAATTCTTTTAATGTTCAATTACTTGATCATTCAATATTACTTTCCTCTGAGACTGTAAATGACAGCTCATATTTTATTACCAACCTGAATAAATGGATCCATCATTCATACAGTTCTCACCAATATGTTATTTTATTCTTGCCTCTAAGCCTAACAACCCCCCACCCAAAAACCCTCCCACATTCATTTAAGGAAAGAGAGGGAGGGAAGGAGGGAGGGAGAGAGAGACAGAGACCAAATTAAACCTCAGTTTTATAAACCAGTGTATTCTGAGTAAGGTGTGGAGCAAGGGATTCTTCAGTCAAAATCCGATCAAATAATGTGATGTGCTCCTGGAGCAATTTAACAAAATATTTGTCTCAATCCAAACAAAATCTTTACAATATGAAACCCTACCTGAACAATACTGAACCTCAGGCTCCATTTTGTGATGGACTCTAGTCCAGATTTCGAGGAGTGGGAGTGTGTGCATTCCAGAGGAGCAAGAGACAAAATTTGTTCAAATAGTCTGTGTGAGAGAATTGTTCATTTATTTATTTAGCGTATGGACAGGGAGGCTACAATGTTATGCACACAGTAGAAGTTCTGGCAGCCCACAGTCACTAGTCCATTTGTTGCACTGATGCACCACAAGGGGGCAAACTAGCTTCACACCGGCTGGCCAGCAGCTTCTCAGACAAAGTCAGTTCATCCAGGACTTTCCTCCACCATTCCTCTGCCAAAATGGTATCTATCTATCTACTCACAAACAATGCTTTCAAACTATTGGGTGGGCAGGAGCTAGGGACAAGAGACAGAAGCTCACCCTGTCCTGCGGAGCTGGACTCAAACCAGGGATGAAATTCAGCAGGTTCTGACAGGTTCTGGATAAGCGGTAACAGAACTTTTGAGTAGTTCGGAGAACTAGCAAATACCACCTCTGGCTGGCCCCAGAGTAGGGTGGGAATGGAGATTTTGCAATATCCTTTCCCCAGGAGTGGGGAGGGAATGGGGATTTTGCGATATCCTTCCCCTAGAGTGGGGAGGGAATGGGGATTTTGCAGTATTCTTCCCCTGGAGTGGGGTAGAAATGGAGATTTTACAGTATCCTTCCCCTGCCATGCCCATCAAGCCACACCACGCTCACCAAGCCACACCCACAGAACCGGTAGTAAAAAAAATTGAATTCCACCACTGACACCATCCAAGTGCTGGCAATTGCTCAGCACATCCAGCGTCATTAAACCTCTGTACCACCATATCCCGTGTGAGAGAAAGAGGATAAAGACAGCTCTTTCCAAAATAGTTCCCAGAGTATATGTCTTATGAGGGTGTTAGCATGCTTTTAGTTTGGCAAGATTCTGTCTACTGACAAGGAATAATAACAAAATCTGCTTGGAAGAATCGTAGTGTGTCTTAGCTTTTGGAGCCTGACAACCTTAGGGTCATGTAGCTGATAGCATTGACTTTCTATATATAGTCATCTAGAACTACCAAATTCCATACTTCCTCTCAGGAAGCAGTGGGGATGAGGTATCTTTCCAAGTAATTGGAGCAGAAATGCCCCATCCCAATCCCTTGTGAACATTTATGATCTTACTGCTTTCACAATCTGGGGAGGAAAATCAAGTTCCACATAGAGGTTTACTGTATACCACCAATGATATGGATATTTCAAATGGAGAAAAATATGAGCATCCTCAGTGCGTAGGTTTGTGTCAAAATATTTTAACAGGTTAACAGAATTGGAAGGGACCTTGTAGGTCATTTGTCCAAACCCTCCCACCCTGCCAAAGCAGGAGACCCTACACCATTTCTGACATGAAAGTCATGATATCACTCTGTAAATGACACAAATTATATATGTAGTGATGCAATTAGGTATATGTGTTGTTTATACAATGGAACTATAATGCACTTTACATGTTTATGTTATTGTGGTTTGTTGTAGATACCACCGATTTAAATTAGTAAGAGTGGTTGCAGTGGTTAAATTGTTTGTTCAGGGTCCCGGTCAAATATGAAGTTTGTTGTTTGCATTTATAAAGGTAAAAGTAAAGGTTCCCCTCGCACATATGTGCTAGTCGTTCCCGACTCTAGGGGGTGGTGCTCATCTCCGTTTCAAAACCGAAGAGTCAGTGCTGTCGGAAGATGTCTCCATGGTCATGTGGCCGGCATGATTAAATGTCAAAGGTGCACAGAACGCTGTTATCTTTCCACCAAAGATGGTCCCTATTTATACTTACATTTTTATGTGCTTTTGAACTGCTAGGTTGGCAGAAGCTGGGACAAGTAACGGGAACTCATCCCGTTACGCGGCACCAGGGTTTCGAACTGCTGAACTGCTGACCTTTCGATCGACAAGCTGAGCATCTTAGCCACTGAACCACCGCATCCCTGTTTGCATTTATACAACACTCTTAATCTGATTTTAAAATTCTCATATTTTGTTTCTGTTTTTGCATAATACATTAAATCATAATTCTAACTAAACCGGCTGTACTTATGCAACACATTAAACCACAAGGAGAATGTAACATAGTTGATAATAAAAAGCTTAGCATGCTGCATGAAGTTATTTGCTAACCAGTAAGTTAAGAGTTTTATGAACATAAGCATTATCCATCAATTCAAACCAACTCACAAAATTGTGAGAGGAAAAAAAGAGAAGAAATTCCAACCTATGTTTCTTTGAGCTCCTAGATGAAAAATGGATTAAGCAAGCAAACTAAGAGATTCTTCATATTTTTAATTACCTGGAAAGCAGTATTTAAATCTACTTTCTGGACATCCAGTAAGAAAGTTTCCATAAATTTCAGTCAAAATACAGTCACCAGAAGGCTTCTCAATCTGTTATTATCCACAAATACAGGTAGTCTTCTACATGCAACAGTTTGCTTAGCAACTGTTTAAAGTTTCAATGGTGCTGAAAAAAATGACTTATGGCCATTTTTCACATTTACGACCATTGCAGCATCTCCATGGTCGTGTGATCAAATTTCAGCTGCTTGGCAACTAGCTCATATTTATGACGGTTGCAGTGTCCCAGGGTCATGTCATCATGCAGTGATTCACTTAACAACAGTGGCAAGAAAGGTCATAAAACAGGGCAAAACTCGTTTAACTTGATAACAACAGAAATGTTGGGCGCAATTGTAGTTGTAAGTTGAGGACTACCTGTATATGGAATTATACCTTTCACCATCTGCTAGCTCTCGTGAAAGTTGCATTACAACACTATAGCTGCTGGAGATTAGATTGGGAGAGACTATTCTATGCTTCAATATGCCATGGGAATTCCAAAGCATGCGATGATGCCTTTTGCTATGAAAGCATGGGTCATACTGGATTCAAGATCCTCTATGAATGGAGTATCTATCAGAGTTTCTTGCAAAAATCAAATCCAGAAGCACATACAGATAACTGATTCAGCTGAATTCATTAACTTTTTTATATACATAATAACAGATGAAATAAATTTTACAATACCAATAGTTGATTCTTCAACATGGTAGAAGTTACAGGCAGAACACAAGGCAGGAAAGAACAGTTAGTTTCATTTCAGCAGAGTAGACCAGCATGCACAGACTGCTTAGTTTCAGTTTCAATTCTCTGCACAGACTCAGAAGCTGCAGACTAAGACACACCCTGGCTCCAGTCTGTCTCAACTCCCAATTGGCTGACTTAGTTGCTATGCCTATTCATTGGCTGACTTTGTTACCATGTCTCTGCCAGTTCATGAATAATCTGACAGTATCCCACTCCTGGAATATAAAACTGTTTCCATCTCCCAAATTAGCTGCTGCAATTGGGGGCAATATGCTAACTGTAAACTGCTCAGAGAAGGCTGTAAAGCACTGTGAAGCAGTATATAAGTCTAAGTTCTATTGCTATTCACAATCTCCAATCATTCCACTAGCTAAAAATGGATTTAAAATATTTGTGGTCAAAGAACTGTCTTATGATGATTGGTTTTATGCTACGTTGGACTAAATGAGATTGAACTCTGATTCTGTGGTTGCGGATACAGAGGAATTGTCCTACAAAGTATGAACCAGGCCATTACATTAAGCCAGCGGAATAGAAAGAGTATTGATACTTTAAAACATTTGAAAAGCCTCCTTAGAAATACTAACAATCAAAATGGACTGAGCATATAAGTCCAAGGTTTTTTCTCAAAACACAAATGATCAAGCTGAAATGGTTATATTTTGGACATGTTATATGAATAGACTTTTTGAGAAATCTATAATGCTCTGAATAGTAGAAGGAAAGAGAAAGGGATAAAGAGTAGCAAACTAGATAAACTCAGATATAATGGCAATGGGGACATCATCGGAAGACCTAAAAGACCAGGTTAGGGACAGATTGTCATAGGGAAAATCTATCTTTGTGGTCACTAAGAGTCAACATTGACTTAACAATGCATGACCAAAGTGATGTGAGGGCAATAGTAATAATTTTGTAAACCCAGGTTTTGACTTTAGATAACTGAATAACCAAACAGAATAACAGAGTTGGATGGGACCTTGGAGGTCTTCTAGTCCAGGGGTGGGCAAATGTGGCCCTTTTACAACCTGTGGATTTCAACTCCCAGAAGTCCACAGGTTGTAAAAGGCCACATTTGCCCACCCCTGTTCTAGTCCAACCCCCTGCTCAAGCAGGAAACCCTATTCAGGTAGTCCTTGATTTACAACAGTTCCTTTAGTAACCGTTCAAAGCAGGGGTAAAATCCAGCAGGTTCTGACAGGTTCTGGAGAACCGGTAGCGGAAATTTTTAGTAGTTCGGAGAACCAGCAAATACCACCTCTGGCTGGCCCCAGAATGGGGTGAGAATGGAGATTTTTCAATATCCTTCCCCCAGGAGTGGGGAGGGAATGGGGATTTTGCAGTATCCTTCCTCTGGAGTGGGGTGGGAATGGAGATTTTGCGGTATCCTTCCCCTGCCACACCCACCAAGCCACGCCCACCAAGCCATGCCCACAGAACCTGTAGTAAAAAAATTTGAATTTCACCAGTGGTTCAAAGTTACAACCGCACTGAAGAGAGTGACTTATCACTGTTTTTCACAGTATAATCTTTGCAGCAGCCCCATGACCGTATCATGGGGAAATTCAGCAACTGGTTCATATTTATGACCATTGCCATGTCCCAAGGGCATGTGATCCCCTTTTGCGACCTTCTGACAAGCAAAGTCAACGGGGAAGCCAGATTCACTTAACAACCGGGTTTCTAACTTATCAGCTGCAGTGATTCACTGAACAACTATGGTGAGAAAGGTCGTAAAATGGGGCAAAACTCCCTTAACAAATATCTCACTTAACAACAGGAATTTTGGGCTCAATTGTGGTCATAACTCGAGGACTACCTGTACCATTTCAAACAAATGATTGTCCAATCTGTTCTTTAAAAATTTCCAGTTTTGGAGCATTCACAGCTTCTGGAGGCAAGTTGTTTCACTGATTAACTGTTCTAGCCATCCAGGAAACTTCTTAGTTCTAAGTTACTTCTCTCCTTGATGTTTACAAAGATGTTTACACAACTAGAACTGCAGCAAGTGAAAAAGGTGTGTCCTATGGCCTATTGTTGGGGGCAACATGCTGACTCTGCCAACTACCTTAGAGAGTGCTGTAAAGCTCTGTGTAGCGATATATAAGTCTAAGTGCTATTGCTACTCTGAGATGAGCTTGGATGTATTAATACTTTTTGAAGAGCAATTTGTACGCTGCACTGGATGGCCACACAGGGGCAGTATGAGCAAAATGATCTTTTGTCTTGTGGGCGGGCGCCTCTTGTCGGGTTTGCTATTTTTAATCCTTTTAAAATTGTTCAGCCTTTCTTTTAATATTTATCTACTTCTTTCTACGGGTGTTTCTTTCACTTGGTATGCATCGGTTTCTTTTACAGATGGCTACGTACTTGTAAAAAGTAAGTTTATGCTGCTTTAGAGGAAATAACAATATTCACAACCACCACGCTGTAACCAGAATTGGTATGTAGCATTCTTCACTTCCTAGTTTTTATTTTCTGAAGAGGGTGGGTTTAGCAAAAAAATTCCCCTGCCACAGGTGGCTGGGCTCGCTCGTGCTGAGTTATCCGAGAGGCATAATGGAACAAAGGTATTGCTGAATCTATGCTATTTCGGGAGATGGATCTATCAGCCTGATGCTGCAGGACCAGCACAGTGCAGCTTCTGTGACTATGTTCACCTAAGTGGGTCAGGTAAAGAGGCCGCTTAGTTCAGCCTTGGATGGGGAGGTTGGGGGAAGAAAATGTATCGTTCAGATTCAAAGGTGTTTGATAGTTTATGTTTGAATGTACAGTATTGTGCAAATGGGCTGTAGGGTGACCAGGCGAACTATATCACGTGAACACAGCCTGGGGGAGTTTGTGGAATGTTTGGATGAAAACAGAGGCTTTCTTTGGCATTGCTATGATCAACCAGGCCAATGCTTTGGCCACTCTTTCAGTGCCATAGTGTTGCCACTGTCCCATCTCATTGGTTTTTTAAAAAAGAGCTAAGATTCAATGCTGGTGGTTACCAGGACAAGGACATAACATGTTCTGCAAAATAGCTTGCCACTGTCTTCTTCCAGGGTATTTTTCCCCCTCTCCATTTGCCAGTTTTGTATGAATCTCTGGATTTTCCTGATGCTCTCCCATCCAAAAGATGTCCAGGTCCAGCCCAGTTTAGCTTTTGTAAGATGAGATGAGGCATTAGCAGGCCATCACATCAAACTATGGAACCAGAAGTTGAGTGTTTTTTTGTACATGCTTATCTCTTCTTCTGCTAGAAATCTGAGGATCCAGGTTTTGGGCAGGATGTAGACATTTGGGACACAGTGGCTCAGTGGCTAAGACACTGAGCTTGTCGATCGAAAGGTCAGCAGTTCAGCGGTTCAAATCCCTAGTGCCACGTAACAGGGTAAGCTCCTGTTACTTATCCCAGCTTCTGATAATCTAGCAGTTCGAAAGCACATAAAAAATGGAAATAGAAAAATAGGAACCACATTTGGTTGGAAGGTAACAGCATTCCGTACACCTTTGTCATTTAGCCATGCCAGCCACATGACCACAGAGACGTCTTCGGACAGCGCTGGCTCTTCGGCTTTGAAACGGAGATGAGCACCGCCCCCTAGAGTCGGGAACAACTAGCACATATGTGCGAGGGTAACCTTTACCTTTAGACATTTGGGCTATATGCAGATGAGACATTCCTCTGCTGCTTTTTTCTTCTTTTATATTTTTCCGTCTCTCCTGGCTTAAACATTTTGCAAGTTTCTCATTCCAGAAAGAACAAGCTTCTAGAAAGGTTTGATTCATTGTGACCACTGTAAGCCATTTTTCCTATTCAATGCTTCTGCCCTCGGTGAGCAATCATGAGAAAGAAGATCACTTATTTTCCATGCCCTCACATTGTGTATCTTTACTCTTTGTAGAGCCTGGAGGTTGTTAGCTCAGCACAAATCCTCCTCCATTGTTTTCCACCCTGCTGTGGCTTGAGGGCTTTCATTTTCAGACACTGCTGGGAAATTGGACAGTGCCGGATATTCCTGCAGTAGGCAAAACTCGAATATCAGGCTGACTTTTTGACAATCCCGGGTGCCTCAACAACAGGCAGATTCCGAGGGCCAGCAGCTGCCTCTTTGGATCCAGACTATAGCAGACTGGCTTGGCTTGGTTTCGCTTGCTCCTTTGCTCCTTCGGCTTGGTGAGTCTCGGTGGGTCTCGGTGACTGAAGGCCTTTTGCTCGGCAAACACTCCTGCCCCAGTTTCACACTCCTCTCTGAGCTCTTGAAGGAAGTGGGCAGCCAGATCCAGGGGAGTGGCTTCACTTAAAAAAAAAAAACATAGCTGTGAAAGAGGGTAGTGAACATAGCTGTGAAGGAGAGTAGTGAACCCGTTCAAAAGTTTTATTTCCCTGCACGGGCAAGCCCCTTACCACCATTGGCATCCTTCTTGGAAGGATCGAGGCCGACCCCTGCCCAAAAAAAGGAGCCTGGATCGACCTCAGGTGAGTTTCCTGACCTCCAAGAGCAAAAGAAACGCTGTGCAAGAGCCCACAGCGTGTCCGCTTTGCGTGCCGAGGCAGGTTCCTGCTTGGTTTAAGAGGCGAGTTAAAGCGTTGGCACCGCGCTGGAAGTCTGACACACGTAACTGCAGGCAGGGAGAAGTAAAGACGCAACCAGGAAGTGGGCGCGAGGGTGCCTTTTTAGCAGGCGGGCAGGCCAAAAGAAAGAGAGAGAGGGAGGGAGGGAGGAAGGAGGGGGCGCTTCGTCGGAAACGTCTTTTTTCCCCTCTCTCTCTCCCCCTTTCTGCTCCCTCCTTTGGATCCAAGAAGCAAAACTGGCTCTTGATCCCGTCTAAACGGCTTTCGGCTTCGAAGGTGGGCTGAAAGGTAGGCGAGGCGACCGGGACACTTGTTTCCGCTTCTCCCCACCACCACCCTTCCCTACCCCCCCTCTTCTTTCTCTTTTTGCTTTGCGCCCAAGGCGGTGGGACCTGCCTGAGAAATGCCAGCCCTACTTTCCTAGCCAGGCTTGAGACCCTGGAGAAGAAGCAGGCGGGGTAGAGAGGCAGCGTGGCCCTCCAGCTCAGCGCGCACTTTCGGGCTCGCTCTCGGTTCCGTTGCGCGCCTTCTTCCAGCTGATCCGGGAGTCAAAGGCGGCTATTGGGGCTGAGTCGCCTTTGGAACCGGCTTTTCCAGGATCCGGGGCGCGCAAGAGAGGGGATTTCTGCTCCGGCGAGATTTCGGGCTAGGCGTGTCCCTAGGAAAGGGAAGGGAAGAGAGGCCGGAGGCGCCAGGTGGAGAATTCCCCCGGCGCAATGATGAAAGCGCACCCGACTAGCGCTGCGCTAACTCTTAGGTTGGGTTCTCACAACATGCCGGATTACGTTAAAATGGACCGCGCAGTAGTTTAGGCTCAGCGTGTTAATTGGAAACCCAGCTGCCGTCTCGATACCATTGTAGGAATGATATCAATCTATCTCCTTTATATGTTTCTTTGTGTCCATTTCGCGTGGTGTATAAAATATACCGGTTTGGATCCAAGCGATTCAGAATAGAGTTGGAAGGGACATTGGAGGTCTTCTAGTCCAGCCCTCCGCTTAGGTATTTGTTATTTGTTAACTTTCGGGTTTAATGTGTTGTCTGGATTCATCCAAACTTTGAAGTTGATTGCTGAATGGGTAGCTGGTTGGACTGCATTTCTTTTTCTTAATTCCTCCCGCCGCCCCCCTAATTTAGATTTGGGGGGGGGGGGCAAAACATTGGCAAAAAAGTGGATGGCCAGACAGTTAATTCCCAGCAATTATATCGTGACTTGTGTACTTGTTAAGCGAATTGACATTTGATTTGATAAGACTGATTATATTCTAGAGGGAGGACCAGGCTGTAATGGATGTCTATGCATCAGTGCCACCCTATTTACTGTACTGTATCTCTTTAGAATTAAGCGCCTCTGAATTCAGAGGATCTTTCTTCTGGAAAAAGGGTCATTTCTAATCAGAGATCTGTCAAAACATGGCAAGTTGCTCTGCTGAATAAATAGTTTGCAATATAAAAGGGATGAGAGGCTTTTAAAGGCAAATTGATGCTGTTGAGACATAAGAAGGGGAGATGGCAGACTGTGACCTACAGTGGTAATAATAAAACTATTTTTAAGATGTCATAGACATCTTTTTTTCTTTTGGCACATCAGATCTATGTGGCTTCCTTTATAGAGCCTGGATTTTGCTTCATTCCTTGCTTTGCATCTGGGTGCACAGTGGGGCTTGCTTTTCTCGGGGTCTACAAATATTGTTGCGTTAAAAAAAAATTGGGGGAAAAATTAAAGGGCTGAATAAAACATGAATAAAAGTATTCATGTACAACATAAATATGAATAAAAGTATTTGTGTTTAGAGAATTGCGTGTGTCCTGCTCTTCTGGGTGAAAAGTCAGGTTGTACCACTGAAAGCTAATGCTTTCTGAGTTTCATTCTTTGCCGGCGTGGCACTTGTTTGTTTTTTAATATGTAAAATTTAGAAAGCTTTTGGGGTCTGTGTGTGTGTGTGTGCAGGGCATATTGCAAAGAAACAAGAGAAACTTCCTAATCACAATAGGAATAATATAGTCTATAGATTTGTAATAGTAAAAAGATGACCCTTGAAAGAACAAGTGTTGGATACAAAACTGCCTGGACTCCGTGATTTTTAGGAAGTTTTTTCTATTCTTCTTTATTTGTGATTACATGTTATTGTGGGGAAAAAAGATATTCTGTACATGTCCCAATATACTTTCCAGCTATTGGCTTCAGATAGAGCTACAGTTTTAAAGATTGACCATGGTCATGGAGAAGAAGTAGAAATCACAGAGGAGAAGCTGGAAATAATTTTGCCCACTGTTAACTATTCTAGCCCGTTAACTAGCTAACTTCTTAACGAAGCAAACCATGGCTGAGTTCAATAGTTGAGTCAGATCATAAAGTGGAAAGTTCTGCCTTTTGCTTGTCAACAACTAGATGCTGAAGTTTTCACTTCTAAGTGGTTTTATTTCTTTTTCTCCCCCTCCCCCTTCCTCCCAAAAAACCAGAAAAAGATGGCTTTGTTTGATCTGCAGATTTTAAATAGAATGTTGGTTTGAATTTACATGGGTGCAGGAGTGATTATTGTGTCTATTGGGAATCACAGTGCTAATTCGTACTCTGAGAACCCTCTCCACCACAATCTTTAGAAGGAAAGTTAGCCTCTAAATTATTCTCTGGAAGAACCCCCAGAAGTTGTAATTGCATAAGGAATGTATTTAATATGGAGTGTTTGGGGTTTTTTTGGGTGAGAGGGGAATATGTATCAAATCTGTGGGGTCTCTCTCTTTCCAATGTTTGTTCTGTCAACATCTAGAAAGTCTGCAGTCTGAATAAAGGATGTAAAATATGCATACGTCATGTAACGCATTTGTTGTCTATTTGGGCCCCCAAAACCTAATGCAAGCTTTCAATGCAAATGTATTAAGCTTCCTGTTTGTAAATAAGCTTTTCACCACATCGGTAAAAACAGGGGGGAAAAGGGAGCAAATGAAGCATAAGTCTTAGGGCAGAATCACTTATGGATAGAGATGAAGTTCATAGAAGGTGGATTCACACAACATGCTCATCGTTTTGTGGAAACAACAGCCATTGCCTTAGCATGTGGAACCAAGCCAGAGATTCAGAAAAATACCATCTGCACATGTAGAAAATGAGCAAGTACCAAGGAGAAGAGGTTAGAATGCTTATCCTTGACAGGTTAATTAAGTGCAAATGCAACAATGTGTCTGGGACTGATTCTTGAAAGACCCATAAAATACAATGGTATAGTCCAGAATTAGGTCAACATTCTTGCAAAAAAAAAAAAAGATTCTGATGTGAAGTTTTGTGCTTCATTGTGATGGAATCTACCCAGTTTTGTTTTGTTTGTTTTTACAAGGAAGATATTTATCTTTGATCATTGGATGAGAAGGCATTTCTAGCAGTGCCCAGCCAAAGGACAATTACGACATTTCTCCACTTGCTTGCTGTCAGCATTTGGAATTCAGGTATACATTTTCTCAACATGGAGGTCTGGCCTTGCCATTATAATTAATAATTGCTGATATACCTTCATAGAATTTCTTCACTGTCCTTTAAAAGCCGTATTAACCAATCACTGTATTCTGCCATAATACAGTCTTAGATCAACAGAATGAATTAAAACTGGCCTGTAGTTAGCCAAACTGGGGGAGGTTGAGGTGGCGGGGGGAGGAGAAGAGAAAAAAATCCTATGTGAGTTTAAGCCTGTCCTTTTGGTGTGCCAGCTAACAATTGGTGATTGTTCATGGTACAAAAGGTATAAATTTTGCACGAGCTTTCCTATTAAATTTTGGAAATTATAATATGATTATGATACTGAAAATTCTCAGGTAAAGGTCAGATTTTATTAATAACTCCTTCATGCCAAATGTGAGTTTCCAAAATTGAAATTCTAGATCCTTAAGCATCCCCTTGAAACAGTGGTGGGATTAAAAAAAAATTACTACTGGTTCTTAGGGCATGGCTTGGTGGGTAACATATGGGTAACAGTAACAGAGTTGGAAGGGACCTTGGAGGTCATCTAGTCCAAACCCCTGCTCACGCAGGAGACCTCTACTAGGGATTCGAACCGCTGAACTGCCGACTGGCTTAGCCACTGAGCCATCGAGTCAGGTTGGCATGGCAGGGGAAGGATACTGTAAAATCTCCATTCCCACCCCACTCCAGGGGCAGGTTACTGCAAAATCCCCATTTCCTCCCAATCAGCTGGGACTCAGGAGGCAGAGAATAAATGGGGGCGGGACCAGTCAGAGGTGGTATTTACCGGTTCTCCGAACTACTCAAAATTTCCACTAGCGGTTCTCCAGAACTGGTCAGAACCTGCTGAAACCCACCTCTGCCTTGAAAGCCTTGGAACTCCCAAATAGACATATTTTAACACTAACTGTTGAATTAGATCTTGTTACATTGCTTGGAGCTGTTTGTGCAAAACCTCCAGAGATGTGGATTTAAATTCAGAATTCCAATAACCAAACTACCTGAGCAAAAAAAGAATTATATTCAGCATTCATGTTGATAATGGTTTTTCTTAATTTTGCAGTGTGTATTTTTATGTATTACAAATAGCTTGACCTTCATTCTTTGCTTATTGATTTTTGAGAGAGGTTCTGAATCTAAGTTGCTCTCTGTGTGGCAGGAAAGGCAGAATTAACACCTAGAATTGCAGATATATTTAAGGTTTTTTTTAAAAAAGTTGCAATGTTTAGGAACTTTTTAGAGAAATTTCCATCCTCTTTTTCATATCTGTACTAAAAATGAGATTTGTTCTCTGCAAATGACTGTCATCAAGTTCAATTATGCAACTGAGTGCATATGTGCAAATTTAATTAAACTGCTTATTGCTAAATTAAATACATGTTTACAGACTTTTCAAGGGCTGAGTAAGTTGATAGAAAGGAACAGATATACTGTAATCTAAAGATATAGCGGAAAGTAATATGAAAAACAGTCAGACTTTTCTCAATTTTTTTTCTAAACGATTGAAAGTGATAATGATCCACAGAAACTAGTCAATTTAACCCTTCCATACTATCTGAGTTTCTTTGGTTCAAATCATCTCATTTGTCCCACCCAGAAGAATATACAGACAGATATCTCTATGTTCTATATGTATTGAAAATGGTGAGGATTAGAATTGTGAGGATTAGAAATGTGTTAATCAATATCCAGCTGGTATGTTCATAAAATTGAAATTGTATCAAAAGAGGTCCCCGCAGTAGCTCAAATTGGTATATTCCCATAGTTCTTTTCCTAGGGAAGTTATTTGAGGGCCCCAAGGAGTATATCAGCTCTGGATCACTCTTGCCTTGTTACATGAAGGTAAAGGTCTCTGTTGGACAGAATTGGCCATTCCAAAGCCATTCCAAAGCTCTTCCTTTTGCTTAGGGGAAAAAATCTAATTTATTTCATGAATGCATGAAATAAAATATTAATATAAAATAGTACAAAAGAAGACTTGAGGCCTCATTTATATGTGTGTAAAAGTAGGGTATTTGCTTAGACACATTATGATGAAGGAAGATAAGGATTATAACTCAGGGTTGTCAAGTTTTTAGACTTTCCTCAGCTTCTGTGTACCAAATAGCATTTGGATTTTCAAGCATTGGCAGATGAAACTTGAAAATCAGCATTTTGGCTTTGCTCTAAGCCATAGTTCAGTGTTAATAACCCTAACTATCATAGTTCATTATGTGTTAATAACCCTAACTAAACTAAAACCCAGACCAAATAAACCACATTATACAGTGGTGAGATTCAAATTTTTTTACTACTGGTACTGTGGGTGCAGCTTGGTGGGCGTGGCATGGCTTGGTGGGTGTGGCTTGGTGGGCATGGCAGGGGAAGGATACTGTAAAATCTCCATTCCCTCCCCAATCCAGGGGAAGGTTACTGCAAAATCCCCATTTCCTCCCAATTAGCTGGGACTCTGGAGCCAGAGAATAGATGGGGGTGGGGCCAGTCAGAGGTGGTATTTACCGGTTCTCTGAACTACTCAAAATATCTGCTACCGGTTCTACAGAACTGGTCAGAACCTGCTGAAATCTACCTCTGACATTATGGCTTACTGAACATTTTGAGTCCAAGATAAACCACTTGCTAAAGCTCTATGAGAAAAAGCTGTATGAAAAGATGTCAGCCTTTATGCAAACATTCATGTTTATGGTCATTGTAAGTAGCAGAGCCACATCAACTATGGCCTTTATATTGGTCAGTGTAATCCATATAGCTCCATGTATTCCAGTATTGCCTGCAATGACTTAACTGAGGTAAGGAGCGAACTGAAAAATGGGACTAATATTAAATATAGAGAAAAGTACTAAACCTTAATGCAGTAATGACAATATGTACAACAATCAGCCTTAGAATTGATAACTGATAAAGATATCAAAGTGTTGGATAGCTTCTACCAGGGGTGGGTTCTACTTATCTTTACTACCAATTTGCAATGGGAGCACGCACGTACACACGCTTCTGCGCATGCACAGATCATCCATTATGACGTTTGGAGCGTGCTGCCACTTTTACTACTGGTTCACAAGAACCGGACAGAACCGGGAGCAACCAACCACTGGCTTCTATCTTTTAGGATCAACCAACAATAGTAAAGAAACAAGCAGTCATGAAATATGCCATAGACTAGCACTTGGTAGAGCAACCATGAAGGCCTTGGCAAAATTTAATTGCTGTGATGTGTTAATACCTATAAAGACCACAACTGTGCAAGCCAAAGTATTCCTGTGACATGCTATGGAAGTAAAAGTTTACCTTGAAGAAGCAGGATAGGTAAAGTATTGACACGTTTGAACTTTGTTGGATCATCAACACAGAGTTCTCACTCAGGGCCCAAATGACAAGACTCAAATTATCCTGCTTCCAACACTTTATGCAAAAACCCAACTTTCTGGGGAAGGGTCTAATGTTGGGAAAGGTGGAAGCAAAGAGAAGAAGATGACCCGGTAGGTAGAAGGTAGATGGACTCAGTTATGGCAACAATGGATGCAGTGTTGGAAGATCTGAAAGACTCTGTTAGGGATACATAGATCATCATGGAGAAAATCCATGGGGTTGCTAGGAATGGAAAACCTTTACTTTATTTACTTTACTTTATTTCCAATTTCTATACCGCCCTTCTCCCTGAGGACTCAGAGCGGTGTACAGCCAGAAATAAAAACATGAAATACAAATATTAAAAACACTTAAAATATATATAAATTTGGCCCCAAAATTTAAAACTAACAAACCAATTAAAACATTTAAAATTTCTTCTTAAGCCAGCCCAGCTTGTTGGAAAAAATGTGTTTTAAGGGCACGGCAGAAGGCATTGAGGTCATGAATTCTCCTTATCTCCGGGGGCAGCTGGTTCCAGAGGGCAGGTGCCCCCACAGAGAAGGCTCTCCCCCTAGGGGTCACCAGCCTACATTGTTTGGCTGATGGCACCCTGAGGAGGCCCTCTCTGTGGGAGCGCACGGATCGAAGGGAGATCATCGGTAGCAGCAGGCGGTCTCGGAGATAGCTAGACCCTATGCCATGGAGCGCTTTAAAGGTGATCACCAACACCTTGAAGCGCACCCGGAAGATCACCGGAAGCCAGTGCAGCTCGCGCAGGAGCGGTGTTACGTGGGAGCGCCATGTTGCTCCCGTCACTACCCGCGCGGCTGCGTTCTGGACCAGTTGGAGCCTCTGGGTGCTCTTCAACGGAAGCCCCATGTAGAGAGTGTTACAGTAGTCTAGGCGAGAGGTGACGAGGGCGTGAGTGACTGTGCACAGGGAATCCCGATCAAGAAAGGGCCGCAACTGGCGAATCAGGCGAACCTGACAAAAGGTCCCCCTAGTGACAGCCGTCAGATGTCCCTCCAAAGACAGCTGCACATCCAGGAGGACTCCCAGATTGCGAGCCCTTTCCGCGGGGGCCAAAGACTCACCCCCGATAGTCAGTGATGGAGTCATCAACCATTTGATGGCACATAATCAATCACCATGGAAGGACCAAAGATGATTTTTTCATGGAAGAAGATACAGTTCTGGAAATTCTTCAGATGGTCCCTCTAGCCTTTTGTGCCTACTGGCATCTTCTTTATTCATCTTCTTTATTCTTTATTTGCATCCTGCAAATGGAGTATAAGAATGTTTACTTACCACATTAAAAAAAACAAAGCCCTATTCATCAAGTGTGAAAACCTTGTTATCATCCCTTTCACTTCTAGAACAATTATTTGCTGCCCTGATATGTGACATTGTTGTTCTATTCTAGAAAAGGCCTCACAAGCACACTTCCCTTATTTGTTTACTTAGATGCGAGCAGGGTTTGGTATACTTTACCAGCCTCAGGAATGAGAACAGTACCCTCTGCTTAAGAGGAGGAATTGCAGCTACCTGACACAGTCACATAACACTAGGAATGTGTAATATTTCACATTCAAAAGGAAAAAGCTGCTTAGGAGTGTGCAGGGATAGCATCTCTCTGCAACTCCCTAAACTAAAAATTTCTCTTTCAGGGGTCCTGCTGCAATGTGGAGGGCAGGTGCACAATTTTGCAGCTTCTGTAACGACTCTCAAACAGGTGCTACACGGGTGCTCCCACCTATTTGGAAGCACCTTTTGATTTTAAATCTGTAAAACTGCTTTATTTCTTGATATGTATTTATATATCGCATTTAGAAACTGGCCTTCTCCCTCGTAAAAGCTATATATAAATAATCATATTAAATACAGTTAAAACAAGAATGAAATAATAAAAAAATAAAATTAGAAGGCAGGGATTTTTTGCATGCAGAAGTTCCTGAGGTTGTTTATCTCAAAAGAGATCTGGGCTAACTGGGGATGAAATAGGCCAACACATAACCAACAGCTTATACAATATTGGATGAGATGAACTAATCATTTGTCACTGTATAAGGTAGCTTCTGGGATAGGCTTTGGGTGGCATCACCGAAACGAAGATAATGCATTTTCTGTTCTTTGATTCTTGGGCACGCTTCCACTTTCTACAGTGTTCTTGCAGAACAGCTGCTGTTCATGAACACTGTGTTCCTTCTTTTCTTTTTCTATGGAAGAAACTCCTACTTCCTCATCCTTTCCATACTGAGTGTTTTACCTATCTACAAGTATAACTGCAGGCGTGAATGACTGAGCAGTAACCGTGCTGGGAAGCTTGTTTTTCTTTTAAATCGGCATTAGCTCTTCCTTTTCACTATCAGCAATCAGTGGAAGGTTCACAGTGAACCCAGACTCACAGGCAAATGGGAAAGGAGATCACTGGCCTTGCTCATATTGAAAGGAATCTGGCTAGCTAGTACATCTTCTGGACCAGAGTTGGTTGAAATGTTTTCAAGCAACAACATTTATTTTTATGTTACAGATGCTTTTGGGTCATCATATCAATCATTGTGACCCTAAGTGGCTCCAAGTAGTAAGATACAAATACAATAACAAGTATTGTGTTAGTAATATAATAGTCATAAAACAAATCCTCAAAATAAATCAGAACTGTAATTAGAAGACTCGCAATAACTGCCCCTTTTCCCTTTTAGCACTTCTGTTCCCCTTTCTTTTGATTCCATCTAAATATGATCACCAAGCCATAATGTGCTTAACCGCAATGGGTTTAGCTGGGCTTATCCATCCTAACATGTTGTAAGCCATAATTTATTCACCAGAGTGTCTGGGTTCATGCAAAATGCTTAGCTAAAGCATCAAACCAGCCACAGTTTGGCTTAGCATAATGTGCAAACCAGCCATACAATCTAATCCAAGAGATGAAGTTTTTCCTAACCAGTGACTTTAATTGGCAGAAATGATTCTACTTGCTGCAGTCTGTATGCTGGGCATCTGCTGAGAACAGAGCTTGTAAAAAAAAAAACAGACTGAAGGCTAGTTATTTGAGTGTGCATGGGTAAGCACCAGCAGCAGTGGTGGGTTGCCCCCGGTTCATACCGGTTCTATAGAACTCGTAGTAAAACCGATGGGAGGCTCCACCCACTGACCCTGATGTCATCAAAACACTTCTGCGCATGCGCAGAAGGCTCTGTGCTTGCGCCAAAGAGCATGCATGTGCAGCCCCATTGTGAACTGGAAGTAAAGGTAAGTAGAACCCACCCCTGACCAACACTGGACCAAATGTGTCCAATAGAGACTTGTTCATTATTACCATGTTTCCCCGAAAATAAGACCCTGTCTTATTTTTTTTTAACTCAGAAATAAGCACTTGGCCTTATTTTCGGGGAGGTCTTATTATTTTGGGGTGCGTGGAGTGAGACAGGGATCCTCTAGCTGTCTTACCTGATTTCCAGCTCTGTCCCCCTAACCCTAACCAGAGGAAATGGGGGGGACCGACTGCGAATTCTTTTAAATATTTTCAGGGAGGGCTTATTTTTGGGTGAGGGCTAATTTTCGGGGCTACACGGTATCATTATTTTTATCTTCCCTATTACCTATCTCCTTATTTTTTTATGACTATAACTTTGTTGCTTGTCACTATTGTTGTATGTACATTGAGAGCTTACACACTGGAAACAAATTCCTTGTGTGTCTAATCACACTTGGCCACTAAAGAATTATACTCTACTCTACTCTACTCTACTCTACTCTACTCTACTCTACTCTACCCTACCCTATCCTACCCTACCCTACTCTACTCTATTCGAATCTATCCAATAAGATGCAGTTCATTAATGAGAAAAGTAAAGTCCTGCACTTAGGCAGGAAAGACCAAATGCACAGGTACAGAATAGACAGTATTTGGCTTTACAGTGGCACTTGTGAGAGGGATCTAGGAATCCTAGTAGACCACTAGTTAAATATGAGCCAGCAGCGTGCTGTAGCTGCCCAAAAAAAGCCAATGCAGTCATAGGCTTCATCAACAGAGGGATAGCATCAAGATCATGAGAAGTGATAGTATCACTTTATACTGCACTAGTAGCCATACTTGGAATACTACATAGTTCTAGTCATCGTGATACAAAAAAAAAAAGGTGCTGAGGTCCTAGAAAAAGTGCAAAGAAGAGCAACAAAAATGATAAGAAGTTTGGAGCAGGGATGAAATGTAAAATTTGTTACTACCGGTTCTGTGGGCGTGGCTTGGTGGGGGGGTTGTAATGTGACTGGGTGGGCATGGCCAACTTTTTTGTTTAACTTTTCAAAGCATTTTTTTCTAATGCTTTGAAAAGCCTCTCTGCCGATCAGGCAACTCAGCTGGGATCATCAGAGACTTTTCAAAGCATTTTTTTACCACCTCTTCAGCCAAGAGGTTGCAGAAAAAATGCTTTGAAAAGCCCCTGATGATCCCAGCTGAGCCGCGTGATCATCAGAGGCTTTTTTTTTTTACTTTTAAAAGCCTTTTTTGGCCGAAGAAAAAATGCTTTTAAAAGTTTTTTTAAAAAGCCTCTGATGATCGTGCGGCTCAGCTGGGCATGCGGGGGGGGGGTGCAGGGATTTTTGCTACCAGTTCTCCGAACCACCCGCCGCCATCACTACCGGATCAGGCGATCCGGTCCGAACCGGGAGCATTTCACCCTTGGTCTGGAGGCTAAAGTGTATGATGAATGGCTAAGGAAAGTAGGTTTCTAGAGAAGACATGATAACTGTCTTTCAATACTTGAAGGGCTAACATAAGAAAGAAGAAGTCAATTTATTCTCCAAAGCACTTGAGGGTAGGATAAAAAGCAATGGTTGTAAACTTGTAAATCCAACCAGAACTAAGGGGAAATTTCCTGCCAGTAAGAACAATTAATCAATGGAACAGCTTGCCTCCCAGACTGGTGGGTGCTTCATTGCTGGAGCTCTTCAAGAAAAGACTGGACAGCCATTTGTCTGGGATGGAAAAAGAACTCCTGCCCTGAGCAGGAGATTTGACTAAAAGACCTCCAAGGTCCCTTCCAGCCCTATGTCTCTATGATTCTGTGATTCTATGAATCATGTGTTCTTTCTTATCGATGCAGTGTAAGTGTGGAATCCTTTCTGGGTTTGAGCAACTTCTTCCTCTATTTTAAAGTTAAAATAGCACATGCAGAAGAATAATAGAGACAGTAAAGACCGTGAGAAGAGAGTCATGTTGCAAGAGGTAGTTGCAACTGCTTGAGTAAGCAGTTAAGGACAACCAAGGACACCAGTTCATACTATACACTTAACCAGATTGAGTAAAGATTTAGCAGAGTCCGTCCAACAGCAGACTGTGCTTGGTTAGCTTAGCAGATGCAAATTTGGCTTTTTTCTCTTTTTGTAGCTTCACACATTGCATAAACTGAGTCCATTTAGTTAATTATAGTTGCACTATATAGCTTAATTCAAGTAACCAGATTAAGCATGTTGTGTGAATGCAGCCAGTTTGAGAACAGAATTCAGACAAATTTCAATTTGGAATAGCTTGGAATTGAAGTTTGGGGGGAGATGGTAATTAAATAATTCTCAGCTACTACAGGGGAAAGAATATCTGTATTTTTTTCTTTTTATTTTCAATATAATAAATAGAAACTTCTGGACTAGTGTAATGAATCAATCCATAGTGCTTTAGGTAGAACCAACTGAAACACTATCCCCTGTCCGTGCCTTATGTTTTCCACTAAGCTTTCATGTTTACTGCCAGAATCCAAAGTGATGCACATGGAGTGTGGAGACCCTGTGTTATTCTTCCATTGATGAGAAGCAAAGACAAACACGTAAAGGCATCTCCCATTGTTCAAACCTTGGATGATAGATTGTCACTTAAGTCTGTTGAAAGCTGTTTTACTTCAGCTAACCTCTTTGGAGGGTCATCTTCAGTGGTTCTGCTGTTTCTGTTGTCTATTTGTCTTTTGGACCTTTTCAAGACTGTATCCAATATTTGCACTACACCTTTAAACAATACACTATTTGCTCTTCTAAATGGTGAAGAGGAAAAAAAAATGCTTGGACTTTGTACAGTTGTAGGGGAATCTGAATAATACCAGTACAGATTCTATCTTCTTCCACATCTGTACTAAGTTTATGACTAGGTGTAAACTCCATCCATGAATCCATGATTTCAAAATCAGCCAAGCTTCCTAGTCTCATCCTGGCCACAAAAATATTTGTTTACTTACTTACTTACTTATATATGTATTATTAGTTCCATAAGACTGTCAAACTCTATGTGACTTTGCTTAATGTTTCTAGGGAACGTTAAGCAAATCAGAAACACCAATTGCTTTCCAGTTTTTGATAACTGAATTGGACAAAGCAAAATATTGCCCTAATTTGACATAGAGTATTTATTTTATTTATTTATTTATTATTTAAATTTTTATACCAGCCTTCTCCCGAGGGACTCAGGGCGGTGCACAGCCACAATAAAACACATATATCCATAAAATTTAAAAACAGTTTAAAACATATTAAATAATTTGGCCCTTATATTAAAAAACAAAAACACCCATTAAAATTCGTTATTTAAACCAGCCCAGCCTGTTGAAACAGTAAAGTCTTAAGGGCACGGCGAAAGGTGCGTAGGTCAGGGATCATACGTAACTCTGGGGGCAATTCATTCCAGAGGGCAGGTGCCCCCACAGAGAAGGCTCTCCCCCTGGGGGTCGCCAGTCGACATTGTTTGACCAATGGCACCCTGAGGAGTCCCTCTCTGTGGCAGCATATTGGCCGGTGAGAGGCTATCGGTGGCAAAAGGCGATCTCGTAAGTACCCAGGTCCTAAGCCATGGAGCGCTTTAAAGATGGTGACCAGCACCTTGAATCGCACCCGGAAGACCACCGGGAGCCAGTGCAGCTCACGCAGGAGAGGTGTTACAGGGGTGTGCCGTGTCGCTCCCATAATCACCTGCGTGGCTGCATTCTGGACCAGTTGGAGCCTCTGAGTGCTCTTCAAGGGGAGCCCCATGTAGAGAGCATTACAGTATTGACAAGACATTGCATTGTACGGATGCAATAAATCATGTGATGGAATTACATATTTTAGGAAGACAGGATTGGCTTCTTACTACTTCACATATACTTGGAAAGAAAACTTACTTTTTTGGCACAGTGCCATGTGTGAAGCAGCTCTTGGCATGAATATTCAGCCAACACTCTCCTCCCGTGCACATGTTCATATAGAATATTTAAAATGAGTTTATTGCCTGGGGGGAGGGCATCTTAACTCCAGTCTGGCATAGTTTTGGTGTTTAGTCATGATGCCAGAAGAACAGGGAGAGTAGAAATGTTGGTGATGGGGCAGCCATCCAGATTCCCTCAAAAGCATTTCCTGTATGATTAAATCAGCATCCTTTTCAGAGTTTTAGCCAGAATACATACAGAATAACAGAAGAATAGAATAACAGAGTTGGAAGGGACCTTGGAGGTCTTCTAGTCCATCCCTCTGCTCAAGCAGGAAACCCTATACCCATGATGGCGAACCTATGGCACACGTGCCACAGGTGGCACGTGGATCCGTATCAGTGGCCACGCGAGCTCAGCTCCGCCAGCTGATTTTCGGGCCTTTCAGGCCCATTGGAAGTTGGCAAACGGACCATTTATGGCCTCTGGAGGGCCTCCGGGGGGGGTTGAGGAAGGCCATTTTCACCCTCCCCAGGCTCCTAGAAAGGCTCTGGAGCCTGGGAAGAGCCAAAAACGGGCCTACCAGGCTCACTGGGCCATCACGTGCCAAAAGCGGGGGGAGCTGTGTGTGGGGGGGGGGCGCAATGGCCTTGCGCGGGGGGCATTGAATTATGGGGGTGGGCACGCGTGTAGACGACCCCCCCCCCGCGCTCCTCCCGCTTTTGGCACGTGACGGCAAAAAGGTTAGCCATCACTGCCCTATACCATTTCAAACAAATGGTTGTGCTATCTCTTCTTAATGGAGTCATTTGGGAACATTCAGTTTCTGAATCTCTTTTAGAAAGAGTGGTCCATGATCCTGAGGCACAGAGAGAAGCTGTTCATGGACTGGGTTGACTCTGAAGGTACTTCCGTAGTTCCAAATAGGGGTCTGTTTTGTTTTTGCTCAGTAAATTAAAAAAAAGTGATGATCAGGATGCTTTGTCCATCCCATCATGTTACAGATATTGATGTATATTATTGTTGAAGGTTTTTCCTTGTATTTAGTGTTCATAATGTTTTCAGCAACTTTATATTCCAGTCCAAGATTTGTGGATTTAAAATAACAGTGATGATGATAATGCAGTGTGACTTCCTTCTTCTTGGCCTATTTTTGAACAAGAAATGTAGTTATTGAAGAGGGCCTATTCGGTTTTCCCCCTCCTAACAGGATAAGCAACTCAGAAGGTGGTCTGAGTCACATTTTTATAGTCTCTGCTCTCCCAAAATTTGCCAGGGAAACATGATTGCAAAATGGAAACACTTGGAACTGTTATTAATTTTCTTTCTCCCTTCCTTCCTTCCTTCCTTCCTTCCTTCCTTCCTTCCTTCCTTCCTTC
>WNWU01015030.1:0-18155 GCA_012654045.1 Ptyas mucosa | reverse complement strand
TCTTTCTTTCTTTCTTTCTTTCTTTCTTTCTTTCTTTCTTTCTTTCTGCTGCAGCTAAGTCCTCTGGCTTGAATTAGTTGTTTGCAGTATGACCAGTCCCAAGAGTGCAGCTCTTGAAAGTACTAGAAAAGAACAACTTCTTTATTCCTAATAGTCTGAAGCCGTGAGCGTCTTTTTTTTTTTTAAAGCAGCTGCTGTCAAACTAACCTCCTTTTTTCTTGTTCCTTCTATGCTTTCTATGTAAGGGGTTTTGCAAAGCTGTATACAACATACAATCGGCAAACTCATCCGTGGTTCCTTCATTTCCTTATTTTTCCTTCATGGGTAGAAGGAAATACACCTCTCTCTCTCTCTCTCCTTCCCTCCCCCCCCCCTCTCTCCCCCCCCTCCGCCCCATGTATCCTGCTGGCTTGGCCTGGAGCTGATCTTATCATCTTGTTATTTTCCACTGGTTATAAATCTCTGCTCTGCATATGTTTGTCGTTGCATCTCGAATGAGGGATTATGAAAAATGAATATATTGTGTGTGTCACCAAAGAAGGAGAAAGTGATGAAGCCTCAAGGCACCCAGCAGCATGAGAAGCCAAAAGGATGGCAGGGGCACTTCTAATTCCAAGGTCCAATTCTAATTCCCTCAATTGTACCAATTTATTATAGAAGCACCAAATAACAGACAAGAGAGGCCTATTATGGGGGATTAAAATTCCACATCCTTCCAGATGCTTGGAACCCCGTTAAACACCTGTAGGACCCAGCCATGAAATTTAGTAGAAGTTATAGCTTGCTCCTATTTTTAATACCAAGATTCTATACCAGGTGAAGCCATTATAATGCAAATAATTCTTCTGACCATGCTCCCCTTCTTCTCCCCTTTTTCATTTTCATTTCTTTGCACTCCAGATCAACTAAGTCTAATTCCCTCCACTTGGATTCAGGGACACTATTAAAGAAGATGCCTTCCTGGCAATCAGTATAGAACAGTAGCCGCCCTGAGTCTTCGGAGAGGGGCGGCATATAAATTGAATTAATTAAATTAAATTAAATTAACTATTCTCTTTGTTTAGGAATGGAAGACAAATACTTTTGCATAATAAAAAATATCTTGCAAATTGATACCCCTGTTTTCCCCAAAATAAGACATCCCCTGATAATAAGCCAAATCGGGCTTTTGAGCGCATGGCAATAAGGCCAGTGCTTATTTCAGGGTTCAAAAAAATATAAGACAGGGTCTTAATTTCGGGAAAACACGGTATGTGATACACTGAGAATAAAACTCCTGAGAGGTAAATACATCCCTTTTAATTTTGTTGTGTTGATCTGGTGAAATCTGTTGTATATGTTTTAGTCTTGGAGAGTAAAAGGTCCTACTGGAAATTTCAGATACAGGAAAACGTTTCCAAGAGAGAAGATAGAGTCTTTCGGGAAGGTATGAAGTTCTAATCTCTCTCTGCAGATGATGCATGCTGGATTTTCAGCCTAGTTGTAGTAATGTAGAAAAAAGACAGATTTATAACATCTAAAGGACAATATCCACTTTTTAGTGTCACACAGGACTCTTTATTAACAGATGACAGTGTGGGCAGTGGTGTTCTGTCCCCGTCCCCCACATGCACAAACCCACACAGTCATTCGAGGGTTAAATAATTTACTGAATCCAAAATCTCACCCGCCCAGTGTCAGTCTTGTTGAAGTATCAAAAGCAGCACTTTTTGGAATAATTTTGTCCGTCACAGAATCTAAACGGCCACACCCCTCCTTTATATAGCCTGTGGGGTGTGGTCCAGTGACTTAGCTTAATCCCTGGCATGCCTCCTCTTCTGCTGTGATCGTTTCGCAAGCCGACGCTGACGTGGATCCAGCCACAACTTGTCTCCCTCATCACTCTCCAACCGATCGGAGACACCTGGCTCCTGGCCAATCTCCTCTCCTTCGGCCGACACCTGAGGAACTGTCAGAGAGGAGGGGCCGGGGGAGGGAGACCTGGCCGGTTCCTCTCCTTCATGTTCGGAGCCTTCTTCCTCCGATACGATGGGCTTGGGGGTCGGAGCCACAACAAGTGGCTGCATTGCCAAGACTGAAGCAGCCTTGGGACAAATGTCCTTTGGCCATAGCGATTCTCCAGTTGTAGACTACAGTTGCTTCACTTCTAAATACCCTATAAAAAGAAAAGGAATGTCCTTATTTTCTTCCCATGCATGTTACAGCATTTCAATAAAGAAACTCAATTTTGAAACAAATCCTCCCCTTAAATGATAAAATGTAGTAGCAATTGCAATAGATGCCACAACATCTTCCCTTCTCTTCCTTTCCCTTCCCTTCCCTTCCCTTCCCTTCCCTTCCCTTCCCTTCCCTTCCCTTCCCTTCCCTGTGGACTCCAATCCCACAGGCATTGAAAATGACAAACACAGTAGCTTGGAATTTTAATACACAGCAAAACATCTGTTCACCAAGAAAAAAAAATTGGGTGGCGGGAGGAGAAGAGTGCTTGAGCTGTAAAAGGTCTGGTGCTATGCCCATTAATTTTATTTTAAAGTGCCATGAGAGCCTTAGCTGGATGAAAGGGTCAGCACAGCTCAAACGCCACAACTAAAACATGGAGATTGTCATTACAGGTCTAAGAGCTATTCAGTGGAAGTCAAGAGACAGAGAGGCTAGATCAGTGGTTCTCAACCTGTGGGTCGCGACCCCTTTGGGGGTTGAAAGAGCCTTTCACAGGGGTCGCCTAAGACCATCGGAAAATACATATTTTTGATGGTCTTAGGAACTGAGACATCACTCCTCTATCCGTCTCAAGGTGGATCCGATCACACAGCTCAGCTGGGATCGTCAGAGGCTTCCAAAAGCATTTTTTTCTGCAACCTCTTGAGGTTGTAGAAAAAAAATGCTTTTGGAAGCCTCTGACGATCCAGCAACTCAACTGGAATCGCCAGAGGCTTTTAAAGGCATTCTTTAAAAGGTCGAAGAGGTTGTAGAAAAAATGCTTTTAAAAGTTAAAAAAAAAAAAAGTTGGCCACGCCCACCCAGTTGCATTATCCCCCACACACACCAAGCCATGCCCACAGGGTCACCACAACATGAGGAACTGTATTAAAGGGTCGCAGCATTAGGAAGGTTGAGAACCACTGGGCTAGATTGTTACAGTTCATTAAGCCAAAATTAGGAAAGGGTGATCCAGCAGACTTTTAATGACCTCCCAGTTGCCCTTTTATGACCCTAAAAGCCCTCATAAACTCAATTTTCTATTATTTAGGGGGCAATTTTTTAAAAAAATTCTTATTTATATGCTGCCCTTCTCCGGAGACTCAGGACGGCTTACAATGCGTTAAGCAATAGCCTTCATACTTTTGTATATTTTATACAAAGTCAGCTTATTGCCCCCACAAACCGGGTCCTCATTTTACCCACCTTAGAAAGGATGGAAGGCTGAGTCAACCTTGAGCCTGGTGAGATTCGAACTTACAGTAATTGCAGGTAGCTGGATGTTAAATGCTGCCTTGTAGGAGGCATTAGCCTCCTACGCCACTCAGGCTCCTTTGATAGTCTGATGTAAATCATAAAATCAACATAATACCATTTAAAAAAATACCCCCTAAACAAAGGAAACAAGAACCTCCAGCCCTACCAATGTATGTAATATGGGCTCTATCAGGTTTAGGTAGTTACTCATCCTCTCATTAAGGAAAAAACTTGTCATATTTTTGCCTTAATGGCTTGAATGAATCCATTCATTGTGGTTTGAGTCATGGTTTATAGTTTAACCACCATCATGAACCCAAACTCTAATAGTTAAACTGTAGAATTTACTGCCATTAGATACGGTGAGGATAAGGCTCCAGTATAGATTTTTTTAATAAGGAACCGGAAAAATTAATGAAGGGTCAGGATATGCTCATCACCTCCTTGGTTATACATACAGGGAATTCTCATTTAGCAACTACCTCATTTAGCAACCATTAACAGTGATTAAAAAATAACTTTATAACCAAACCTCACACTTATGACCTTTGTAGGTCAAAGGAAAGCTGAAGCAAAAATGTAAGCATTGTTGGAATTTCACTCAGCAACCGCTTTGCTTTATGGCTGTTTCCAATTGTGGTCACTAAATGAAGACTACCCCTGTAGTCCCAGGCTTTTGCTCACTGTGTGATGCAGAATGAGGGACTAGATTGGGGTTTTTGTTTTTGTTTTGGTCTGTTCATGAACAGCTCTAATTACTGGATTTTTATCCCTCCTTTAATTGTTTTATAAGTAACTCGAGGTGGTGATCATACACAATCCTCCTTCCTCCTCCTATTTTTCCCACAACAACAACCTTAAAGGTAGGTTGGGCTGAGAAAATGTGATTGGTCCAAGATCACCCAGCTGGCTTTCATGCCTGAGGTAGGATTAGAACTCACAGTCTCCTGCTTTCTAGGCCAGCACCTTAACCACTACATCAAACTGACTTTCTTACATCCTTGCACTTAATCAGTACACTTAATTAGACGCACTAAGCATCATGCATGCCTTTCAATAGGAAGGGGTGTTGTATAAATCAACAAAATAACTCGCTGGGGCTAAAGTTCTGGCATTCGAAATGAAGGCTAAGGCTCAAGCTGGGATCTCACTACACCAGCCACTCTACAGGCTGAACAGCTGTAGCTTTCCAAAGACCTTTATTTTGCCATGCAATAATACAGAATTTACTTCTACTAAAAAGGCGCCTGTCTTTTGTCATGCCATAGAAAGGGTTAATGCACGCACCATCACCACCCCTCCTCCAAACACCAGCATTCAGGCCTTGATGATAAAAGGCAGGTTTGAAAATAGCCTTGGCAAAGCACTTTTAGTGTTTTTCCATCTTTTTTTCCGCCTCCCCTCCTGGCCTCCCATGGGTCACGGCCCAGAGAGGCTGATGTTGGATGGAAAAACCATTTATCTCCCAGTGGGCCTGCAAAGGGGGGGGGTGGTGCGGGGTGAGGGCAAGAAAGCCGCTAAGTTTGGCTGGAAAGCTCCACTCCAGGTGGTGCAAAAGCAGCCTCTGGTCCTAGGAGGCGACCCTGGCACTCAGGCTGTCACTCCATGCGGAGGAGGAGGAGGACGCCGGCTGGCAGCAGGCCTAGAAGGGAGCAGGGAGGGAGACAGACAGGGGACATAGCTGACAAGAGAGTGGCTCAGAAGGGAAAAGAACAGGAAAGGAGGCTCCCCAAGAATGGAGGAAGACACCAAGGCCAGTCAGTCCCTGACACCAGGCCACAGGCTTCAAATTTTGGGTACATCTTTACTCTCACCAGGCCTCTAGAAAGGCCTGGTGTGGTAGGCCCGGAGTTCAGCTGGGAGGCCTCCTTAAAAGAACAAATGGACAAGGATTATCACTCTGAAACAGGCAAAAGGTTAATTCCTTTTTTAAAAAAAATAGTTTTTATTAAACATTTTTCACCTTTAAAAACAGAAAAAACGGGGGGGAAACAATAAAAAACCAGGACAAAACACAACAATATATCACATTTTTACAGCCTTCAGTGTCGGCATGTATATTCTGCTTTTGCAATTCGCTTTTCTACTTTATCTTTCCATCTTTTATAACAACTGTAACAGTTGTTTTAACCATACTAGTTACATATATTTACATTATACTTACATAATCTTTAATTTGACTTTACAGTAATTGACAACTGTATTATCTAGTCAATATTTATTTCAAACTCCTATTTCTTATTTAGGTTTCTGTTTTCTAGCCACTTATACACTCTATTCCCGTGATGGTGAACGTATGGCACACGTGCCACAGGTGGCACGCGGAGCCATGTTAGTGGGCACGCCAGCTCAGCTCTGGGGCGCATGCGCCTGCCGGCCAGCTGATTTTCGGGCCTTCTGGGCCCACCAGAAGTAGGGAAACAGGCTGTTTCCTGCCTCTGGAGGGACTGGGGTAGGTGGGGAAGGCCCGTTTTTCTTTCATACCTGGCTCCAGATCCTGTCTATTTATCTGGGGAAAGCAAAAACAGCCTTCCCCCCCCGCCGGAGGCCCTACGGAGGCTGAAAGGGCCCATTTCCTGACTTCCAGTGGGACAGGAAGTGACGTTTTTTGCTGTCCCCGGCCTCCAAAGACTCCTAGAGAGGCTCCTAGAGATTCCTAGAGAGGCTCCTAGAGACTCCTAGAGAGGTTCTGGAGGCTGGGGACAGCAAAAAATGTCACTTCCTGTCCCACTTTCAGCCTCCGTAGGGCCTCCAAGGGAGTGGGAAAGGCTGTTTTCGCCCTTCCCAGATAAATAGATAGGATCTGGAGCCAGGTAAGAAAGAAAAACGGGCCTACCAGGCCATCATGTGCCAGGAGGGGGGGAGGGGGGTTGCGCGCACATGCGTGTGGGCACGTGCGCGCACGACCCTCCCCCGCCCCCCCCTCTCCTGGCACGTGATGGCAAAAAGGTTAGCCATCACTGCTCTATTCCATACTTTGTAATAATCCGAATCTTCTCTTTCCTTTATTTCCATAGTCATTTTGTCCATTTCTGTGCATTCAAGTATCTTTCAGATCACTGTTTCCTCTGATGGTGTATTTACTCTGTTTCCAACCTTGCGCGAGGACAATCCTAGCCACCGTTAATATATGTAGTATTATATATTGCAATTTCTTTTCCATTCTTGAGTCTAATATTCCTAGTAAAAACAGCTCCGGTTTAAATTCTATCTTTTGTTGCATAATTTCTTCCAACCATCTCTTAATTTCCAATCAGGTTCTCCATAGCTGCTTTTAGACTACAACTCCCATCATCATCCATAGCAACAAGTGAGGAGAACAGATCCCTTCCGATGATTTCCCCCTTCATCTTCCACATCAGCAAAACAGGTAGTCCTTAACTTAAAACCATTCGTTTACTGACCATTCAAAGTTACAGAAGCACTGAAAAAAGTGACTTACAGCTGTTTTTCACACTTACAACCATTGCAGCTTCCCCATGATCCCATGGTCAAAATTTGGATGCTTGGCAACTGGTCTGTATTTATGACGGTTGCTGTGTTCTGAGGTCACCTGATCACCTTTTGCAACCTTCTGACAAGCATGGTCAATGGGGAAGCCAGATTCACTTAACAATCTGTGTTACTTTCAAAAGACCTTTCGTTTGCCATGCCATGATACATAACCAAATTAAGGGACAAATATGAGTTTTCTAAAAATAAATAAATCTCTGTCATTGTACCCATTGGACTGGTTTGGGTGGAAACTATAAAGAGGTAGATTTAGAATAAACATTAGGAGTAACTTTCTAATGGCAATGCTCAACAGTAGGGTAGACTGCTCAGGCTGTAGCAGGTTCTCTTCTGCTGGAAGACATGGATCCTACCCATTTGTCCAAAAAAAGCAGAGCTTGCAGTGGTTTTCATTATGGTGATGAAAGCATCACATCCTCCAACAACTCCTACAATCTTTACAGATGCTATAATTGTGAAATCATGCTCTGAGGAACAGAGTCAATCTGAACATCCTTTAGGTTTTCTTTTGTGACATGTTAGTTTTCCATTTTGCATTATTGTTTCTCGCAGCTTTCAGGAGAGCAGATTTCTTCAAACTGCATTAATAGAGAAAATAATTACATGTACTCCATATTTGTTTGCTTTAGGCCCAGTAACAATCAGCCTTTCACCGCCCAGCTTACAAAACTGACACAATTTGCCTTTTTCAAGTTTATATCTTAAACACATTCCTAAAATTTCAATCTGATGTCTATTTTGATTGGAGTAAAGTTTTAAAAGAGGCCTTAACTAATTGTTATCTTATTATTTTAAGCATTCAAATTCCTACATAAATTTAATAATACCAGTAGAAAATAGTAGTATTTATAAAATTAAATTTCTGCTCATATTTCATAGTGTTTTCAGTTAATGCATCCAATTTATTACAAAGACCGCCACATTCAATATCTTTAAAAAATTGGCCTGGATAAGTGTGAATCATGATCTTTGCATTACCACTGTTGTCTTCAGATTAAGAAGTAGAGGTGAATTAACAAGAAAAGAGCTTGCCTCATTATTCTGAGGATAACGATGCATTGTACAAGAAGGTTATAAATTATTAAATTTCTAAGCAAACACAGTTATCTTTAGAAGCCTACCTTATAATTAATTATACCCTTGGCTAAGTTAAAGTTGGATAATTTCAGTAAGATCTAATATTGCTAAATTCTCTAACAATTTATGAGGATATATTCATCATCTCAAAATTTTAATCCAGGAAGAGAACTGTTTCTACTTTTCTATTCATCAAACTACAGATGATTTAGGTTTTTCTGCTGCTTGCTTTATGGAAACTTATAGAACTAACCCAAGTGAATCTGCAAGAATTACAGCCTATACCGGCAGCCCAAGGGAATCAAAGTTCAATGCAAGACTATAGGCCTACTTGAATAATCAATAATAGCCCAATACACTACAAAGAATCCCAATTAATTTATTCAAAATATTTAGCTTTGTAAAGTATATAGGTGAAGTACAGTATAATATTAAAATTATACACCAACAGAAGACATAGAACATTACATATATTTATTAGTTTTGCTATTCTGCCAAAAATGACCCCCACAAAACATCAATAATCAAAACATGTTTCTATAACTGTTAATATCATTAATTAACATAATATAGTATATGAATATAATTATATTAACATAATTTTAAATGCCAGGTTAAAAAATGTATCTCAACAACTTTTTCAAAAGCAGAAAGTGGGGTATGTAATACATCACAACTGCAAAAGTGGCTATAGTTTGATCAGCATAGACACAGTTTCAGTCGAACTTCCCTCATAGATGTACAGTAGTTTAATTAGCATCCCTTCCTTTTTCCAATTTCATTTTAAAATAAATAAAATTGGGGGGGGGGGGGGGAATCCTAGGAACTGTCAACTGCGCTGCAAGCCTGCCATCTGCTGGTGAAATTAATCAAAAAAAATTCAGAATTTATGATTTGGGAGATTAATTTAATTAGTCCAAATTCAGGTTTGAAACGTGGAACTTCCTTCTGGGCCATGTCCACAGCAATGGCAGAATGATTGTTTTACTCATTCACTATGCAGCAGACAGACTGCTCCCCTCATTCATTGTGAGCTGTCACTGAAAATCTACATGGTACCGTCTGACTCACCTGAGAGGGCTTTAGAGTTCAATCTTACTTGTCTCTACCTAATCATGGCATGACCAATCATTATTTCATTGTCTTCTTCTCATCCCAAATCTATACCGGACCCAGCTTAAAGGCATCCTTATTTCCAATATCATTTAACTTTTAGATTAGAAGAGCTTTTAGATTCTGGTATGACAAATAAATAGAATAAATTAAATATTTGCTATGGATATGATTCATTATGTTTCATCAACCATTTGGTTGCAACACCATCTCTGTTAGGCGGGTTGGGTTGAAAAAGTGTGACTCGCTCCAGCTTGCTTTCATGCCTAAGTGAAGCCTGGAACTCACAATATCCTGGTTTCTAGGCCATCACCTTAACCACTACACAAAACTGTATACCTGGCTTCTACAGAGGCATCTGAATCTTAACAATTACTGTAAGGTATTTCGTTACATGGGCATCTTATAAACTCAGGTTTAGCATTTTTGTGAATGATGCTTGTGAGATGCAGCCATCACCTATTAGTTGAGCAACTTGACATGGAGCTAAAGCTACCTTATGAGCATCTAAACTCCCTCATCCCACCATTAAGGAGAATGATTGTTTTTTTCTGCAAGTAAATAATGCTTGGTGAGATGGTAAATGAAGTATCAGGAATCCACCAATCTTTTTTATTAACCTGACCCTCAATGGAAACGGAAAGCACAATTTATCTTTTTTGTTATTGTTGTACAGTAGGGATCAACCATGGGACAGCACACTGTTATACCAGAATTATTTTCTGCTAGCTCAGAAGTAGTTGGATAGTACTTTAACTTGACTGTGAGGAATGGTCCTTTATTTAAGGGATAGTCAGCCAGGATATATAAATAGAAAAAAGTTTTTAAAAATGTACCCTAAGTACTCTGCCTTTCTATAACCTTTTGACGTGATAAATAATAAGATTTTGTGGTCTTAGTCATTTTGGAGGGAACCCAATTTTGCCTTGGAAAATCAGAAAAATCTTCTGAAACAGCCTAGCTAGGACTTAGAATTGGTTGAAGCTAGTGCACATTCGTACTTAGCATAGAGCACACTGGACAGCCAATTCAGAAGGATCCAACCAACTTGGCTTTCCAAAGACTGCTATAACCTGGGCTTTAGTGCTAGGAGATTAGGGGAGCCCAACATACCCATACTGTTCTTCTTGCATTGCTATATACTGCCACGGTTTCCTTTGTATAAAATTATTTTTAATGCAGATGGTTTATACATGTTTTGTACTGAATGTCATTGTCCACAGTTATTTATTTAAGCTGGGCAACCACATAATTTTTCTAAATAAGTAAATATTTAAATCCAATTTTATCCATTTTTATCCCTACCAGATATATTCATATTGTTACCCGCTATTAAGAGCACAGCTGTAGGAAAAGGGCAGAGATATTATCAGTTTTGGGACTTCCCTCTATGTAAATGTGTGGACATGTAAATACAGGTAGTCCTCAACTTACAACCACAAATTGAGCCCAAAATTTCTGTCCCTATTTGTGAGTTTTGCACCATTTTATGACCTTTCCTGCCACAGTTATTAAGTGAATCACAGAAATTGCTAAGTTAATAACATGGTCATTAAGTGAATCTGGCTTTCCCATTGACTTTGTTTGTCAAAAGGTCAGAAAAAGGGGACCATATGATCCCAGGACGCTGCAAATGTCATAAATATGAGTCAGTTGCCAAGTCTCTGTATTTTGATCACATGTCCATGGAGAGACCACAATGATTGTAAATGTGAAAAATAATCATATGTCACTTTTTTCAGTGCCATTGTAACTTTGAATGGTCGCTAACTGTTGTAAGTTGAGGACTACCTGTATGTGTTTTTTACTAGGTGTTAACTATAAAGAACTTGTAAAATCTGCACACAAAATAATTAGTATAAAGCATTTGACACAAACATTCTTTAGAGGGCTTTGCCCATAAAAGTCCTAGCTTGAGTTGCACAAGAAAACTTCCTATAAGCTCCTACCTTAAACTTTTTTTAAAAAAAACACCTTACTGCATGGCTCCATATTCAAGTTTGGGCTAATCTGATAATTGCTAGTTATCAGAGACTGCTAACAATACCATATACAAATGCACATTTGTACTAGCTAATTGCATTATATCCCTTTTCTTAAAGAGTTATCTGATACAATATTCTTTTATAATGATCTGATACCTCACCAAAGAGCTGATCTTTGAACTGTCAGGAAATAAAAAGGAGGATTGTCCCCAAGGAACAATCAACACAGCTAATTAGTGCTATATTGGCACCTACAGAGCATTCACCTATTTGAAATTTAAAAATAAGTATAATTGTTGGGCCCTATGGACCAATCCACATTCTATATGCAAATACTTAAGAAAAGAATGCTTTCCAAGGGCAGTTAATGTGGAGCTGAGAAACGTGTGTGTGTGTGTGTGTGTGTGTGTGTGTGTGTGTGTGCGCGTGAGAGAGAGAGAGAGAGGGACGGGGAGAGAGAGAGAGAGAGAGAGAGAGAGAGAGAGAGAGAGAGAGAGAGAGACCCTTTCCTTTTTGGTACAACAAAATAATTGCTTAGAATTTCTTTTTCAGGAGTATGGAAATTTGAATTTCAAATACTTGAAAGGAGGACATGTGAAAAAGCAAGAAAGAATTGAATTGAATATTTTATTTAGCCAAGTGTGATTAGACACACAAGGAATTTGTCTCCAGTATAGAAGCACTCAGTGTACTTGCAAAGCAACAGAGAATTATTATTATTATTATTATTATTATTATTATTATTATTAACTTGGTCGATACCTAGGATGCTGGCAGCAACCCTATCAACTATCAGAGCCAGTCAGTGATATTTGTGATACATTTTTAAATGTTCAGTGGACTGAGTTTCATGTTTAATGAATAAAAGTATAATAATAATAATAATAATAATAATAATAATAATAATAATAATAATACCAAGAAAAAGGGTTATAATAAATAATAAAAAGGGTAAATAATACCACAGTTGCAATATATGGGTTAATATACATACACATTAGACAGAAATGGGTGAGAATTAGATATTCAGCAGGATGATGACATGAGGGAGGAAAACTGTCCTTTTCACATTGTCTTTATGTCCAGGATGTGAAGGATCTCCAAACATCTTTTCAACTCTCCTTCTGACCCAATTCTGAAAATTAAGTATTTTTCCACATTATCTAACATTCTGTCTCCAAAACAGCTTTTCCCAATAAAAAAATATTATTTTAGAATTTGTTTAGATTTTTTAATCCTTCCTTTATTATTTTTATAAATAACTCAAGGTTGCAAACAATACCTAATATTCCTTTTCTCCTCCTATTTCCCCAAAACAGCAATCTGGTGAGATGAGTTGGGCTGAGAGAGAGAGTGACTGATTCAAAGTCACCCACCTGGCTTTTATGCCTAAAGTGTGACTAGAACTCACAGTTTACTGATTTCTAGCCTGGTGCCTTAATCCCTAGGCCAAAATGGCTGTAAAAGTTTATTTATTCTATGTGTATGCTTCCCAATCTTAAGAGGCTCTGGGCAATTATCAATCTCCTTAGAAAACAATGTGTCAATAAATGAGAAAAAGAAAATAACAAAAATGCATAAAAAGAAAATAATAGATACATTAATAAACATATATTAGGACATAAAGGCATGAATTCATATATACTGTGTGTAATTTGGTTAGCTCCTAGCTAAACAACAATCTATTCCTAGTGATCAAAATAAATTTAAGTCTATTTATATTTGAGCTTGTTTCTTGACATTTTCATATACATGTAATTTTCTTGGAAACAGTACAGAAATGTCTTGCTAATGCTTGCTTCTGCGATTTTTTTCAACTGCCCATTTTAGTTTATAATCCAGGAATTTCCTTGGTCCCTCATCCAAGTATTAACCAGGGCCAATTCTGCTTAACTTTCAAGATCAGTCAAGGTCATCTAGGGATAAACTAAATATAATTGACCAGTTCAAATACCCAAAGGTGTCTTTTATGGCTTCTTTGATAAGCAACTTAGGAATCACAAAGCTGTACATTTCTCTACTGATGCTTTGATGCAGAGACTTATGGTATAGGTCTATGACTAAAGATATCTAATTATAAGCTCCCCAGAACCACTTCATGGCTAAAATAGGGCTTTGTTTGTTTGTTTGTTTTACTTTGCTAACCACCCAGAGTCACCATGGTGAGATGGACAACCATGTAAACCAAAATAAATAAAACGATAGAAAGAAAGGTTTAAAGATTCCCTTATTTGAATACACTTGTTAGGATGTGGTGCAGGCCTAACAGGTTGTCCAGGCAAAATATAAGCTAACATGATGAATATGTAGTCTATGACTTTAAGAAGTACTGCTGAGTCATTGTAATGCTGAGTCATTGTATCCTGATTGAATAAGCTCTGTTGTAACTGTATTTAAGGAGAGCTTGAATGTAGTCATTGTGGACATGCCACCATCATGACCTGTTACCAGCGTGAACTTGCTGCTATTTATTACCTACTGCTGTTTTGTATTTTTCTACTTCATCTTTTACATGGTCTAATGTGATCATGGTTTATTTATTCTGTTTTTAAGAACTATTTATATTGTTCCTGTTTGATCCTTTTACTACAAAGCTGGTAAGAAGAATTTTGTATCTCTGAACTGATTATGACTGGCTAAAACTTGGATTGATTAAAGACTATGAGATTGGTTTTCACTACAAAGTAAAAACTTTGATAAACCAGTTTATATGTATTTTATTCATTATTGCTCTCAGCACCATTTCCATGTGCTCTAAGCTCTGCTGGTTGTTAACACAACAATATCCTTAACAACACTTATAAAGTGCCTCAAATTTCCTCAAATTGAAATGTCCAATTTTCGTAGAGGAATTGTACAGTATACCATTCTTCCATTCTGCTACAAACACTTTGGTTTTTACTCCATTTTTCTTTGAAAGATTGCAAATTATAGCTTTAATAAACAGGCTAATATCTTTTCAAATGGAAAAAAAATCAATATATAAAGTAAAAGATTAAAAAAAGATGTTAAAAGCTTTCAAACAATTCAGGGTATATTAGAGCACTATCAGTACTGTAAGTTTAAAAATTAATTTTTGTGTGTATTAGTAGCTTTATAGCATGAGCCATAATCCAATTCTGTTCAGTACTATTTGCATCCCTTTTTTCTAAACAAAGAGATATTTTCCAAAATTCTTAATGTCATAAAAAGGGTCAGCAACTTTTAATTAATTTGGTACTATAAGTAACTGAAGCTCCAACTTTCCAAAAGAACTGCCGTCTTTATGAACTCAAGATTCAACAAAATGTTTTGCTTTTTCCTACACTAGTGGATTATCAAATTACATAGCCTAAGGATCAAAAACGAGGACAAAGATTATTTTTTTATTGCTGTAATCATGTCATCTTTAATTGCCTTGTACTTTTTGACTTTCAAAACACTATTAAAGAGACATTTTATCTTTTCAAAGCAGTTTTCAGTCTTTTTCCTGAATGAATTAATGTTTCATAAATCCTTGAACATCACTTCCATAAAAATATTTCTTCTGAAGAAACAAACAACAAATAAAAAGAGGTTGGAGGCCTGAAAGCAGGAGATTGGGGGGGGGGGGGGGAGAGAAAATGATATTCTATAAGTATGTATGCACCTTCCTAAATGTTATATATTAATTCCTTGAAACAACAGCTGTATATCTAACAGTATTATTGGTTTCTAGCCTGGTGCCTTAACTCCTAGTCCAAACTGGCTCTAAATGTCTATTTATTCTATGTGTATGCTGCCCAATCTTAAAAGGCTTTGGGCAGATATCAACATTAAAAGCACCATCAAAGAGAAATTTTATCTTCTAAAAGCAGTTTCAGTCTTTTTCCTGAATGATTATCTTTTATTAAGAACATTTAAAAAGTGAACAGGCACTTTGGGGCACAGTGTTTGTCTCGCGCTTACCACAACTGGGGCAAAAGTTTTCAAGAAAACTTTGAATGCTCAACATTTCATCACATAAACTCTCACCAACAGCTTCTTCCTCTTCATATACTGTATGTGCTTTTGACATACTAGCTCCCACTTGATATTTTTGAAATTGTTAAAAGTTTCCTTACAACTAAAGCAGAAAACAGGCAAGAAATCTTCATTAATAAGCCATGCGTTGATAATGTCAACGCAGGATTTGGTGGCTTCGAAACACTCCTGAATATTTCCTTGCATTTATCTGAGAGGAAGATGGCATTGAATAAAAGAAGATTCCCCTCGAAAGGCAGAATAGACAGAAAAAAATGAACAGATGAAAATTCTGTGGGCAGCTCTACTTCTCTACCTTGCCAACAGCAAGGATCAATAGGGCAAATGATGAGCTTTTGCTTCATATGAAAAAGAAATACAAATTTTCTGCAGTAAAATTATTTTTTAAAAGGTAAAGGTTCCCCTCACACATATGTGCTAGTTGTTCCTGACTCTAGGGGGCGGTGCTCATCTCTGTTTCAAAGCCGAAGAGCCACGCTGTCTGAAGCGCTCTCCGTGGTCATGTGGCTGGCATGACTAAACACCGAAGGCACACAGAACACTGTTATCTTCCCACCAAAGGTGGTCCCTGTTTTTCTACTTGCATTTTTTACGTGCTTTCAAACTGCTAGGTTGGCAGAAGCTGGGACAAATAACAGGAGCTCACCCCGTTACGCGGCACTAGGGATTCGAACCGCTGAACTGCCGACCTTTTGATCGACAAGCTTAATTCTTTTTACATTTAGCCTATTTGGATGATCTATTATCCCAAGCAAGTTTATTTTTAATACCAAGAAAAGCAGTTGGGTACGTTCTAATATTTGAGCAAAATTGCCACAAAGGAAAACTGTCGAAATCAGAAAAGCAAATGTAGGAAGAACAAGGGATTCAACAACCATAAACAAACAGCTCCAAATAAGACCAGTGCAACCTAGCTAGTTATTTATTATTATTATTATTATTATTATTATTATTATTATTATTATTATTATTTGAATAGGCTATTAAGTTTTGGCACATATTCAGAATTGACTACAGAGAGAATGGCTTGAGAAAGATCATCTAGCTAAGGAGTGTCAAACTCACAGCGTTGTTACATAGCGTATCGGGACTTTTTCCCCCTTTGCTAAACCAGACGTGGGCATGGCCAGCGCATGACACATCCGGCCCGGGGCCCAGAAGTTTGACAGCCCTAATCTAGATCTTTTAACTGTATGTTGTTGGACAGAGCCTACTAGTACTGCTGCTCCTCAACATTGTTTTCAGCATTGAAAACTACACTCTTTGGGAGATTGACAGTTGCTTTGTCAAATTAATCAAAATGATCCTTTTCTGATATCTGGGATCTAGCAACAAACTGGCAATTATCTGCAGCTATGCCCACCTTTATAATGACCCTGTCACAGAATGATAAAGGCATCAACCACATCAATAATTATGCTATTGTATAAAAAGTTTATATGGGAGAGTCTTTTTTTTTTAGAAGTGGGGATAACAAAAGATGAATTATGCCTATCTGGGCTTCTCTAGAACTTGTCAGTTTAGATGCACTGTTGTGTCACGTAAAAATTAATGGTTTGCCACATAAGTACCTCCTTAATCTGCACGCTCCTATCCAGGCTTTTTATTAAATTTGTGTTTTTTAACCTTTTGTTCTGATGCTTAGGTTCTCCAGGGGCAGTTATAAGAGGTTTACATATATATTTCCAGAGCTTTTCAACAGAGTTCTTTTAAAAATATTTATATGAAAGTAAGACAATTTAAAACTATCTTCTCAAGAAGAAAGATAAACAAAGGGCCAGCTTCCCTAGCAACAGTATCCAAAGCAAACTACTATGATGTCAAAATGGTGACATGTACATGAAAATCCAAAGGTGCTTTTTTTCAAAAGGCAACTGGACTTTCTTTGTTTTCTTGAAGACATTTTGCTTCTCATCCAAAAAGCTTCTTCAGTTCTGATTGAACGGTGGAGAATGGAAGGATTTATATTCCTTGCAGTCATCTGGTCATTAGGGCTCTTTCTGAGAGTTGTTGAAGCCACTTGGACATTTATCTGTGGCCTCAGGGTCACCTGAATAGTGCAAATGGGTGCGGAACCTTCTTGGAACAGGAGATAGTGAAGTCATATCCCTTTCTATTGAGAGAGGGATATTCAATCTTAGCATAGGTGGCCTCTTTGACCCCTCTTTTAAACCAGCAATCCTGTCTGTCCAGAATGTGGACTTTGCTGTCTTCAAAAGAGCAACTTTTCTCTTTCAAATGCAGGTGGACTGCATTTATCGATTCTTCCATTCTTCACCATTCAGTCAGAACTGAAGAAGCTTGGATGAGAATTGAAAGGCAAATCCAGTTGCCTTTTGAAAAAGTGTCTTTGGGACAACCATGTCCTGGACAATTGAAAATCTCCATATACATTATGCATGAAAACATAATCACATAATCACACACTGAAACTATGTCCCTTGTGTCATGATATCTACTGCAAACATATATATCAAAGATGTGTGGGCTATCACACAGATATCAGGATTCTACCGATCTTCCACAGATGCCCATGCTTCCTACTTTGTCAGCTATCAATGCTAATTCCCACAAGAGTCAACTCTGGAGATTTGTTTCTATTCTCCCTCCCCTATTAATGTGACATAACTATATATGTGTGTGTGTGTGAGCATATTTGTTGTGCATACAGTATGGTGTATGCATTGATCAGGATGGACATAGAAAAGAGCTGGATGTGGATAAAGGACCATAATAATTGAATTCATTACTGCTAATTCAAATTAATTGACTGTAAACAAACCAGCCAAAAAAGCAGCTATAGTTTTAGAGGTTTATGACAAAAGAGTTGTTACCATTCCTCCCTGCCCCACTTAATTCACCCTCTGAAGTATTCCACTTGTAACATTCATTAAACTTGCACTTTATGAACAAACACAAAATCTGGTGGACACAATTAAATAGAATAGAATGGAATGGAGTGGAGTGGAGTGGAGTGGAGTGGAGTGGAGTGGAGTGGAGTGGAGTGGA
>WNWU01015010.1:0-25222 GCA_012654045.1 Ptyas mucosa | reverse complement strand
TCTATTCTATTCTATTCTATTCTATTCTATTCTATTCTATTCTATTCACAAGCCACTTGTAAGAGAGAACAACTTGCATAACACTCATGCTATCCCTGTTGTACAGACTGCTCAGTACAAAGTCTGTCTTCCTCACTCTTGGGATGAAGGAAACACCGGGTTGCTTCTAAGGCAACCTTGGCTTTGCTGTCACCATGTAATATACTGAATAAAGATCTATCTTTTGGTTTTCTTTCTTGGTTTAAAAAAAAAAGTTTTATAAAATGTCAGTCTTATAACTTTCATTCTTTCTTTCTAAATGCACTTTTAACACAGTGGGGCAAGAAAGGAATACCTGAGATGTTCCAGAGTTACAAAGAAGAAAGCTTTTCTTCCCAAATAATATTCTCTACTTAATTATGGAGCTATGTTTGCGTCCCGACTTTGGATTGAAGTCCAGCCCCCACCCCACCCCCCTAACTACTTAGGAATGCCATCCAAAGCAGAGATTCTCAGATCAAGAAGAGTTTGAATCATTTCTGATTGGTCCAGTGTTAGTTTTCACTAATTAGAAAAGTAGCTTGTGAGGAAAGGTGACTGGTTGGAGTTCTCTAATTTTCAGTTTATCTTTGCAGACCCAATAAATGGAAATATTTTACTTATAACCTGCAGACAGCAAGGAATTTAATAAGGCATCTAAGGAGCACATTTCATGAAAGGTTGAATTCATGACAAAAATAGGTATTTCAAAATAAATATAAAACTCATCAAGAAATTAAAATTGTCCAAGCAGTGAGAAGTATTTGATCAAGCATTTTATGTGGGTGTCCTCTAAATATCCAAGGAGAAGCAAGTTTTTGGATTTGCCTCCTTGAAGGATCCATCTTGAAGTGTATTGTTATGTAGGGATGGGTTCCTTCTCGTGGAGCAGACTCCTCAGAATCTAACATTATTTACTTCTAAGAGCTTTATTATGTTTTTATGCTGCCACATTCCACAAGCCCTCATGCTAATATACAATTAAAGCCAGGTTAGCATCCTTGCTACTCCTTCAAGAATGTTTTGTTCAAGTAGCATTCTGCAAAACAGCTGAATCTCTCTTCCAGATTGGGGTCCCTTCAATAGTAGCCAAGTTTTCAAAGCAGGAGCAGTTTCCCAACAATCTGGCATTATTTGCATATTGACAACATGCCGCCCCGCTTTCTGAGGGACTTTTCCCCAGTAAGTACATCTAGTTGAATGAGTACCACGTTGCAATGTCAAACAGGACTCTCCTTGCCCCTTTGCTGAGGAAGCCACCAGGTAAGGATGTCTTTAGCACTTGGCCCAAGCACAACATGAAATTTGAAATACAAAAGTTGGCTTTACTTCCTCTTTGATGTTATAGATAGTCCTTGACTTGTGACCACAATTGGAATTGGATCTTCCGTTGCTGAGCAAGGTAGCTACTACGTGGCGTCTGCCCAGTTTTATGAACTTTTGGGCAAAGTTAAGTCGATAACACAGAGTCTTTAAGCCAATTCAGCTTGTCCGATTTGAGTTATTTTGTTAGAAACCAGCTGGGATAGTCACAAAGGATATTACATGGGAGTACATGATGCTGGGAACCTGCAACAGTTCGAAAATTTTACAGTATACACAATAACTGGGTGTTTTGTTTTTTATTAGCACTGTTCTCTTTTAGCCAGGCTTTAAATTCAGATTCCTGCAGTTATTCATTTTCAAATGATTGCATATACCATGTTTTCCCTCCCCTCCCCCGTTTGGCAAAATCTCGCTCATCCTTATTAATAAGGGTGTAAATTGTGATACTGAAAATATATATTGGAACTTGAGAGCATGCGCACACACTACAGTGAAAGACGAACAGCGCTCCCAGTGAGTGAGACTCTATGGCTGAATAACGGTCTTAGGAAGAGAGAAAGGAGGGAGGCGGAAGGTGCTTCTTCCGGTACCAAATCTGCCCCCTTCTACTGGGTTGACCAATGATTCCAGTCCCACTGTGACTGACATGCAGCCGACCAATGAGGTTCATAGTTCTGGAGGTGCGTCTTCGCCAATCGGGTCCCCTCAGTGTCAATCGGTTTCAATATCCCTACAAGATAATACAGTGTACAGTACGGAGAAATATACATTCCGTTAAATTTCAAAAATAATAAAAACCTTACAAATCCAGACAGGGATCGGGAATTTTTTTTTCAGATTTGCACTTTAAAAAATCCTTTACTGGATACCCTCCCAACATCTTGGAGGACCTGGATGGGGAGGGGGAGAGGAATTGTCTGATGGGGCCTCTCTAGGGGGAAGCACTCTCTGGTTGCAATTTCCAAAGGCATCCCAGAGGCGAGAAAGCCCCTCCTTTCCCTTCCTTCCTTTCTTTCCATCATTCCTGGTTGCAAATCAGGGGGGGAATCTTGCAAAGGTGACCTTTAGATGCTTCTTATTGGTTGTTCCTGCAGCCGCCTCTTTCTCCCTGCGGAGATCTTTCTGCTGGTCCTTCCTGATCATTTCCTATGAGATTTTCTCTGGTGCAGTTTTGGGGTCCAGGAGCCCTTGAGTCTCAATGGCAGGAAAGGAGGGCGATCCTTTCCTGGAGCTGCTGTCTGGAGGAATCCCTCCCGAGGATCCCTCCCAGAAGAGATCGCCAGGTGAGCCTTCCTCCTGATGCCCTTTAATCCTCGAAGTGGACTTTGCCTGCCTTTTCTTCCTGCGTGAATTTCTTTTAATTTTCTTATGTGCTGTGTTATTATTACAGGTAGCCCTCGGCTTCCGACCACCATTGAGCCCAAAATTTATGTTGCTAAGTGAGAAATTTGTTAAGTGAGTCTTAACAATTTTACGGCTTTTTTTTAAAAAATCACATTTGTTCAGTGAATCACTGCAGCTGCTAAGTTAGTAACCTGGTTGTTTAGTGAATTTGGCTTCCCCATGGACTTTGCTTGGCGGCAGGTCACAAAAAGGGATCCCATCAGTAGTGAGTTTCAAATCCTGTCGCTACTGGTTTGCTCGTCGGCGCGTGTGCGTGTGAAGCTTCTGTGCATGCACAGAGAAGTCTGGGCGGGTGGGCAGACCCTCCCGTCGCCGCCGCTACCAGTTTGCCCGATCCGGGGTGAACCGATAGCAACCCACCACAGGAACACATCACCCCAGGGTACTGCAACCATCATAAATGCGAGTCGGTTGTCGAGTATCCGAATGTAAATCACGTGACCATGGGGATGCTGCAGTGGTCATAAAGGTGATAAAAACGGTCATAAGTCACTTTTTTCAGTGCCGTTGTAACTTCCAACAGTCACTAAGTGAACTGTTGTAAGTCGAGTACCACCGGTACGTCACCACTCAAGAAAGTCTCCTGGCAATTAAAAAGAAACCAATCTTTCCAATAAGCTGTTCCAAAAGGTAAAGAATGATCAGACATGGGGGGAAGATGATCAGCATACCTCCATGGGATATGGGGTGGGATGTCGTTGAAAATATTTAGGATCTCTGCGGTGCTTTACGGCATGAATTCTCCACTTTAAGTTGCATCCTTATTCCTCCTGGGAATCCAAGGAGAACCATAAGGTTGACCAGTTACTGTACATTTCCAATCTCAGCAACCCAGATAGGTTGCTAAGATTGATGGGCTGTTCTCTACTCAAAGGCTGTTCTCTATTCAAAGGCACTGTTGCTTGCTGGCCCCCCAGTCAGCATACACAAAGAACAGCTTTTCTGAATTTAATGCTCCAGAATTTAGGAAGGCTGTTTTTATAACAAATAGCTCATCTGTTTTTCTTTCTCATTCTCAGAGACAAGAGCATCATCGATGGTATCTTGCAGAACATCTATTGTCTGTGATGGAGGAATAGCAGCAGTTATGCTTTCAAGGAAGGTAGGAAGATATTTTCCTCAAACTGCAAATGTCGTTCAGCACAATCCAGCACTGTCCACAATGTGTGTGTGTGCACGTGCGCAGAGGGAGTCTGTTTTCATGAGCAGCTTCCTCATACTTTGATAGGAAGTCACATAGCGCTGTATTTGTGAAGGTAATTATTTCAGGAGTACAATTATTATTTCAGGTAATTATTTCTTACAGTACAAACCCACCCTTTTCCTCCTTGGATGCTGAGTAGAATGTACTTGCTAATAATAATTATGGTCTCAACTCTGCAATGTGTGACCATGTAATATTATTGTTTCAAAAGTAGTTTCAAAGAATATAGGCTAAATATTATACAAATGCATTTCATGGAGACGTAGAAGTGAAAATTAGGATGAAATTAGGATGATAGTTTGAATGAGGCTACTGTGGTTTACTGACATATGTCAAGGTGTTCTTAAAAGGACGCACAAGGAATATTTCCAGTTTATATTTTATAGTATACAGTCAACTGTTCTTTTTCTAGTCGTCTGCCAACTCTGTAATTCCTTGAATTCTGCTTTGGTCTGTGAAAATGTGACAAGATTCCTCTTTATTCTTAAACAGTTCTGCAATAGTATATTTCATTTTATTCTTCTCAGTCCCCACTATTAACAAGATGCTTTGATCCTATTTCATCTGTATCCTTGGACCTTGTGGAAGGATGTACAACAAATGATACGGCTACACATTACATAGACCCGTGATGGCGAACCTATGGCACGCGTGCCACAGGTGGCACGCGGAGCCATATTAGTGGGCACGCCAGCTCAGCTCTGGGGCGCATGCGCCCGCCGGCCAGCTGATTTTCGGGCCTTCTGGGCCCACCAGAAGTAGGGAAACAGGCTGTTTCCTGCCTCTGGAGGGACTGGGGTGGGTGGGGAAGGCCTGTTTTTCTTTCATACCTGGCTCCCAATCCTGTCTATTTATCTGGGAAAAGCAAAAACAGCCTTTCACACTCCCTTGGAGGCCCTACGAAGGCTGAAAGGGCCCATTTCCTGACTTCCGGTGGGACAGGAAGTGACTTTTTTGCTGTCCCCGGCCTCCAAAGACTCCTAGAGAGGCTCCTAGAGACTCCTAGAGAGGTTCTGGAGGCTGGGGACAGCAAAAAATGTCACTTCCTGTCCCACTTTCAGCGTCCGTAGGGCCTCCAAGGGAGTGGGAAAGGCTATTTTCGCCCTTCCCAGATAAATAGACAGGATCTGGAGCCAGGTAAGAAAGAAAAATGGGCCTACCAGGCCATCATGTGCCAGGAGGGGGGGGAGGGGGGTTGCACGCACATGCGTATGGGCACGTGCATGCACGACCCTCCCCCGCCCCCCCCTCTCCTGGCACGCGATGGCAAAAAGGTTAGCCATCACTGACATAGACTGTGGTTATATTACAGAGTGCCTTCCATGCAGCACCAATCTTGGACCAAGACAGCTTCTTGCTACAAAATGTTTCCTCCTGAAATACATTTTTCCCACATGGAAGAAGAACAAGGTACATATAGCTTCACATGATTGCTTGTGATTCAAAAAGAGTCTTCTTGTGATATAAAGTTCCAGGTGAACTAGTTTGGAATAAACACAGACGTTGACTCAAAACTCCTTTTGGCATATTCTCTCAGACAGAGCATCTTGATATATGTCAATAAACTCCAGTGGCCTCACAGTGGTTATTTGGTTTGTTATAATTTCCACTCATGTCATCTGCAAATAGATGGCATCTCAGCATCTCATGGTACTTCCCAGAGTACTTCTCCCAACATCTTCATATACCTCTTCAGTAAGTATTGTGTTGGGGGACAACGTAAGGCAGTATCTGAACTGTCAGGCAGGACTCGTATCAATTGACGGAGAAGGAATTTAGGGTGCTGCTCCTGTAGAATTAGCCAAAATCACAAAAGTCTATCACAGGTGAATTTCCAATCAGAGGCCTGTAGTTCTGCCCATTTTCTCCAGGGAACTTGTTTATTTATCTTACTTGAAAGCAGGAAGTTTTCGTTAAAAAGAAATATTGCATTGTTCCGTGATAAGAGACTTTTTTAAAATATGCTGTTCTTGTTTCAGAATTCCATTTCTTTTGAAGATGTAGCTGTGTTTTTCTCCATGGAGGAATGGGCCCTGTTGGATTTGAAGCAAAAAACCCTATATCGAGAAGTCATGTTGGAAAACGCAAGGAACGTTGCCTCTTTAAGTAAGGGATTCTGTTTTTTCTGGACTGAAAGTACGGTGGAAGGTATTTTCTAGCCAGACATAAACAGCCGATTTCTTTCTCGGAGAAAATGCTGCCCTCTTGCTTTTCTATAGTGGAGAAGAGTGTCTTTGTCTGCCTTACTACTCCTATTCAGTTAACTTCGTGGTCCCTTCAGAAAGAGGAGAGGGGCCGTCCCATGTAGTATCCAATCCTGTCTGTCCCACTTTGTGGATAAATTTAAGTTCTCTCTTCCTTTTTATGTTTTCTGTCTGTAATGATGGCATTTGGAAACCCAGTTAATCACACAGGGTGCATCACAAGGACGTTGCTGTTAGAGAAGGCTGTCTGATGGGACTCAAGACACGGGACATTCCACCCAGATGGCTCACCCTCCCATTTTCTTCAATGCTTCCTTTTCTTTAGTTAACTTAAGATGAACGAACATACCCACAGACCGAGAACCATCCCCCCCCCCAAAAAAAAACCCCAAAGGAGATCTTACTCATGGAAAGAATGCTAAAGCTCAGGTCGAGGTCTCTCAGCACTTCTCCTTTCTCAGATGAAAATTAAACCAAAATGTTCTTCCATGATGATATATTACCCATTCAATCCAGGGGTGGGTTCTAATTTTTTTTACTACCGGTTCTGTGGGCGTGGCTTATTTTGTGGGCGTGGCTTGGTCATGTGACAATTCTTTAGGATTTAGCAGAGGTACTGGTCTACCAGGCTTTTACCTGCTTGCAGAGCTGTACTGGTCTACTCATTTGTTTTCGGAGGCACCGGACTACCAGCACATTGGCTTTTAACACTGATCAGCTGTAGGGCGGCCCTTCGAAGCCCCGCCGCAAGAGTTTAAACAGCTTTTTTCCTTCAAGCAGACCAGCTGGGACTCAGGAGGCAGCAATAGATTGGGGGTGGGGCCAAATAAAAGGTAAGAATAACGCGGGGGTGTGGGGTGGGGCAGAACCGGTTCGTTGACGTCATATCGTCACCGCTACCGGCTCGGCGGAACCGGGCCGAACTGGGAGGAACCCACCACTGATTCGGTCATGTCTGACTCTTGGCGATTCTATGTGCAGGTGTGTTCACTTCTTCCAATCTTGCATTACTTTCTTTTGAGTTGCTCTATGCTCTGACTGGTGTCAGTCACCATTTTCTTTGGTGGCCTGATTTCCTTTTACCACTAACTCTTCCAAATATATATTTTTTCTCCAATGGATTGCCCCACTTGACATGGAAAAATAAGTGAGACAGAGTTTTGTGATTTTGCCTTTCAGTGACCTGTCTCGTGTAATGTGCTCCAATGTTGGTTATTAGTCATGTTCGCTGTCAAGGAATACGCAATAGCCTTCTCTAGCACCACAGCTCAGTTTTCTTCCTGTCTTGCTTTTATAAGATCCAGCTTTCAAAATCATATAGGTAACTACGGGGAACATAATAGAACGGAATAATCTACATATGGTTGCCAGGTAGATGTCTTTGTTTTTCTATATTTGGCTCATGTTCATCATTGCTGTGCGACCCAGTGCAATCCAAAGTTTTATTTCTGGGCTGCATGCACTACTTTGAATGCTATGCGATCCTAAGAAAGTGAATTTTTCCATGCCTTCTACTCTTCACCATCAATTTTGAGATCTTATTTTGAGATTTCCATTCCTTTGGTAATATTCAAATATTTGGTAATATTCAAATAAGGGACGAAAAAAGGATGCTCGAACCCTTTCACACCTCAGTTTGTGACAACTTCCTTTTTTTTTCTGTTCCAAACAGGTGATGAATGGCAAATGGAGGGTTCCAGACAAGAGGTAGCAGCACCTTTTCCAAAAGAAGAAAAAGAAGTTGTGAAAAGGTTGTTTGGAAAGGAAAGTTCTGAGGAAAACCAATCAAAAGGGAGGCTGGAGAAATGCTGTGCTGATATCAGTGTCTTCTTGGCTGAAGATGATCACCAAGAAAAAGGAATGTGTCCATTGTGTGGAAAACTTCTTAGAAATGAATTGGAATTATGTGACTGTTCCAGTAGCCACACAGTAGAAAAACAAAATAAAAGCAAGAAACGCTTCAGAAGGACTATTCCTCTTACCTTAAGTCAGGGCATAAAAGTTGGAGAAAAACCCTATAAATGCCTGGAATGCGGAAAGAGCTTCAGAGACTCAAGTTATCTTACTTCCCATAAAAGAATCCACACAGGAGAGAAACCATATGAATGCAAGGAATGTGGAAAGAGTTTCCATTTTGCCACAAGCCTCACTTCCCATAATAGGATTCACACAGGTGAGAAACCTTATGAATGCCAGAACTGTGGAAAACGCTTCACTATCTCAGGTTCTCTCATTTACCATAAAAGGATCCACACCGGAGAGAAACCATACAAATGCCAGGAATGTGGAAAATGCTTCACTCTGTCAGGTTCCCTCACTTCTCATAAAAGAATCCATACTGGAGAAAAGCCGTATCAATGCCAGGAATGTGGGAAAAGTTTCAGATCTTCGGGTTTTCTTACTTCTCATAAAAGGTTCCACACGGAGGAGAAACCATATAAATGTACAGAGTGTGGAAAGTGCTTCACCAATTCAGGTTCCCTCACTTGCCATAAGAGGATCCACACAGGGGAGAAACCATATCATTGCAAGAACTGCGGAAAGAGCTTCAGACAAAAATATCATTATACTGTACATTACAGAATCCATACTGGGGAGAAACCATATAAATGTCTGGAATGTGAAAAGAGTTTCCGTTCTGCAAAACATCTTATTTCCCATAAAAGAATCCACACGGGGGAGAAACCATATAAATGCCAGGAGTGTGGAAAGAGCTTCAACGATTCTCAAGATCTTATTGCTCATAACAGGATCCACACAGGAGAGAAACCATATAAGTGTATGGAGTGTGGAAAGAGCTTCCGTTCTAAAAAACACCTTACTTATCATAAAAGGATCCACACAGGAGAGAAACCACATAAGTGTATGGAGTGTGGAAAGAGCTTCCGTTCTGTAAAACACCTCACTTACCATACAAGGATTCACACGGGGGAGAAACCATATAAATGTCAGGAGTGTGGAAAATGCTTCACTATGCCGGGGTCCCTCACTTCCCATAAAAGGATTCATAGCGGGGAAAAGCCATATAAATGTACAGAGTGTGGAAAGTGTTTCATAGGTTCAAGTTTTCTGACTTCCCATAAAAGGTTCCACACTGAGGAGAAACCATATAAATGCACCGAGTGTGGAAAGTGCTTCACTTATTCAGGTTCTCTCACTTCCCATAAAAGGATCCACACTGGGGAGAAACCGTACGAGTGCAGGGAATGTGGAAAGAACTTCAGTCAAAAATATAATTATACTGTACATAACAGAATCCACACCGGGGAGAAACCATATAAATGCACAGAGTGTGGAAAGAGCTTCCGCAAGAGTATCAATCTTAATTCCCATAAAAGGATCCACACCGGGGAGAAACCTTACAAATGTATGGAGTGCGGAAAAGGTTTCATAAGCAGCAGTACGCTTAGTCACCACAGGAGGATCCACACAGGGGAGAAATCGTACAAATGCGATGAATGTGGGAAATGCTTCTCTAATTCAAGTTCCCTGATTTCCCACAAAAGGATCCACACAGGGGAAAAACGATACAGATGCGATGAATGTGGGAAATGCTTCACTAATTCAAGTTCCCTGACTTCCCATAAAAGAATCCACACAGGGGAGAGGCCATATAAGTGCGTGGAATGCGAAAAGAGTTTCACAACCAGCAGTCACCTCAGCCGTCACAAGAGGATCCACACAGGGGAGAAACCCTATAAATGCAGTGAGTGTGGGAAATGCTTCAGACAAATTAGCGCACTTCATACCCATAGAAAGATTCACTCAGGGGAGAAATCAGGTAAGCGTGTAGACCGTGGAAAGCGTTTCCGTAATAGCAGAAGCGTCATATGATTCTATTATTAAAACCATAGAAATGTACGGAAGAGTAAGAACCCCAATTTGCTTCTGATAGTTTACACAGAGAGAAACCATCTAAGTCTGCTAATTGTGGAAAGAGTTTCTGCGGTAGCAGAATTGTTCTTTCTCAGAAATGCATCCATCCCGGAGAGAATCCATATCAATGCCCAGAGCACGGAAAAAAGTTCAGAACAAGAGAATCCACCTTGGTGAGAAATGATAAATGTATGATGTGTGGAAAGGGATTTGCTGTCCCAAAGGTGCTTTTTCAAAAGGCAACTGGACTTTGGGGGTTTTTGGAAGATGTTTCGCTTCTCATCCAAGAAGCTTCTTCAGGTCTGAAGTGCTTCTTGGATGAGAAGTAAAACATCTTCTAAGAAAGAAAAACAACAAAGTCCAGTTGCCTCTTAAAAAAAGCACCTTTGGGACAACCATGACCTGGATGGCTGAGAATTTCCATAGACAAAGGGATTTGCTCAATCTCAGTCCTTTTATGGGCATAGGAAAATTAATTCATGAGAAACCATTAAAAGTAATAGAACTACCTACGTTCAAGAACTGGTTGCAAATGTACTTTTTCAGCATTGTCATTACTTTGAACACTTGCTGAACGAAGCACTCGGCAAGAGAGAACAACTTGCATAACACTCATGCTATCCCTGTTGTACAGACTGCTCAGTACAAGGGCTGTTGGGGGTGTATTTACTCTTCCTTGCTGTCTTGGGATGAAGAAAACACCATGCTGGTGGTTCCAAGGCAACCTTGGTTTTGCTGTCACCATGTAACTTACTAAATAAAGATGTATCTTTTGATTTTTCTTTCTTTCTTTCTTTCAAAGACTAGTCTCCATCATTGTTATAAGTGTCAGTCTCCTAACTCTCCTTCTATCTCTCTAAATGCACTTTTAACACATACAGAGAGGCAGGTAAGGAATATCACAGTGAGAAAGAAGATGAAAGCTTTTTTTCCGTAGGTTCCAAATAAAATTCTCCATGTAATTTATGGAGCCATGGTTGTATCCCGAGTTTGGGTTGAAGTTCAGCCCCATAGGGATGCCATTCAAAGCAGAGATTCACTGACTTGAGAAGAATAAACCATTACTGATTGGTCCAAGGTACTGTATTTTTCGGACTATAAGGCGTACTGGTGTATAAGACACACCAAGATTTTGAAGAGGTAAGTAAGAAAAAGAAGTTTTTGCTTTCCTCAGCCCCCAGGAGCACACTGCAGGTCTCCTAAACCCTCTGCGTGCCCCGTTTTTCCCCCGTTTTTGAAAAAACGGGGCACGCAAAGGATTTGGGAGGCCTGCAGAGTGCTCCTGGGAGCTGGGCAAAAACGCCTATTTAAAAACAAAAACAAAAACAAGCATTCTGCAAGCCTCCCAAACTCTCTGTGTGCCCCGTTTTTGTGAAAAATGAGACGAGTGGGGCAGGGCTTAGGGAGGCCAAAAATGGCTGTATTCAGTGTAGTCCTCTTAGCGGGGAAAAAAGTGCATCTTATACTTCAAAAAATACAGTAAGTTTTCCCTAATTAGAAAAGTAGCTTGTGGTGAAAAATGACTGACTGTAGTACCTCAGGAGTTCTAGTTTTGGTTTGTTGCTGCCCCCGTAAACATCCTTTTATTTATAATCTGCAGAGAAATTTAATAAGGCATCCAGGAAAGGGAACAATTCATGAAGGATTGGTTGGATGCATGACAAAAACATGTATTTCAAGATAAATATAAAACTCCTCAAGAATTTAAAATTGTCCAAGTAGTGGGAAGTATCTGATCAAGAGCTTCATGCTCTTAAATCTCCAAGGAGAAGCTAGTCTTTGGATTTGTCTCTCAGAAGGCTCCAGGTAGAGCCAGGTAGAGATGGGTTCCTTCTAATGGAGCAGAGTCCTCGGAAGTTAACTAACTCTCTTGCTTCTGACAGTTTTATTTATGATGTTTATATGCTGCCACAGTGCACAAGCATTAGTGGTAATGTACAATTAGAACCAGATAGTCTTCATACCCTTTCCTCAAGAATAATTTGTTCAAGGGGATGATAACAGTGGTGAAATTCAATTTTTTTTTACTACTGGTTCTATGGGCGTGGCTTGGTGGGCGTGGCAGGGAAAGGATACTGTAAGATCTCCATTCCCACCCCACTCTAGGGGAAGGATACTGCAAAATCTCCATTCCCACCCCACTCTGGGGCCAGCCGGTTCTCTGAGCTACTCAAAATTTCCGCTACCAGTTCTCCAGAGCTACTCAAAATTTTTGCTACCGGTTCTCCAGAACCTGTCAGAACCTGCTGGATTTCACCCCGGGGATAATAGCAGTGTTCCAATACCTAAGGGGCTGTCACAGAGGACTTAATCTATTTTCCAAAGCACCTGGAAACAATGGATGGAAACTGATCAACCTAGAAATAAAGAGAAATTTTCTGATAGCGAGAACAATCAGCCAGCGGAACAGCTTGCCTTCACAAGTGGTGGGTGCTTCATCACCAGAGGCTTTCAAGAAGAAACTGGACAAGCCACTTGTCAGAAATGGTATAGGCAAGGTGTTAGGAAATTGTTATTACCCAACTGGTTGGTCAAGATCTGTTTTATTGTATTTTTCTACAACTGGTAAGAAGACTATATTGGAAAATATCCCGGGGCTGATCTTTATCTCCCTTTATACGTGTATGACTTGGAATGTTCTTGGACTGTTTTGCTTTTTCCCTAAAAGTAAAATATTATCAAAAACCCAGTTTGTTTGTACGTGAACTGTTATTATCCACAATCATTCTCAGTCGCTTTGCTTTTGTGCGTATACTCAAAAGGGTACTCTGCTCAATAACCCACAACATTGGTTATGAGTCATTTAATAAAGAATTGCAAAAGTTAATTGTGAATATTTTAACCGCGGCTCGAATTGTATTTGCCAAAAATTGGAAAGGAGAGAAGATAATTACCAATGAAGAAATTATTAAGAAAATGTTGGATTGTGCTGAAATGAGTCGATTGACATTTGAAATAAGAGAACAGGAAGATAAACAATATTATTTGATATGGGAGCTATTTTATCAATGGATAGATAATAAGCATGGAGATGAAATATTATATTATATATTATAATTATATAATATTATATAATTTATAATTATATAATATAATTATATAATTTATAATTATAAATATTATATATTATATGGCGACCCCCAGAGGGATCGCCTTCTCTCGCCTTCTCTGTGGTGGCACCCACCCTCTGGAATGATCTACCCCCCAGAGATTCGAGTGATCCCAGACCTCTGGACTTTTCGTCAGGCCCTGAAAACTCACCTTTTTCAGTTAGCCGGGCTGGCCTGATTTGATCTTGGTTTTAAATTGATATTGATCTTAAACTGGAATATTTTAAATTAATGGGCCAAACTTTATATAATCTATTTTAAAACTATTTTAACTTTTACGCACAACTGTTTTATTCTGTCCGTTCACCGCCCTGAGTCCGAAAAGAGAAGGGCGGTATAAAAGTTTGAAAAAATAAATAAAACAAAACAAAAATAAATAAATAAATAAATATATGAAATGAAATTTGGACCAAAATGTTTACACGCTTGTTTTTTGTTGGAAGAACGAACATTTGTCACATAATGAGATTTTGAAAATTCTGAGAGGACGAAGTGATTTTAACCGATCGAAACGCTGTCTGTAATCCTTTGGAAGGATGATGTTCTTATGTGGTTTTCGTTTAAAAAATAATAAAACTTTTTGCAAAAATAAAAAAGAATGAATATCCTTAACACAGGGTCTCCCGGCTTGAGCAAAAAAGGTTGGACTCCATGACCTGCAAAGTCCCTTCCAACTTCGTTGTTCTGTTATTGTTCCCCTCCAGATGATCACCTTGGGCGATCCTCTTCCTCTTAAGCTTTCCAGGATTAGAAGCAGGGGCATCTTCTTGCCAAGAACCTCCTGCTTTCCGAGATCAACAGGATTTTTTTTAAAAAAAAAAACCCCAAAAACCTTGCAAGGGAAAGACCGGAGGTGCCCGAGTGGGGCTCCCTCCAGGAAGAACCATCCTGTGGTTTCAATATGTAGAAACCCCCCCCCCCCCCCCCTTTCACAGAGGTCCTTCCGGGGAAGGGAGGCGCAGGCGGGCCAATTGCAGCGGCTGGGGGGGAGAAGCGTTTGCCGGCGGTGCTGTCGAGGGAGGCGGATCCAGGAGGCTGCCCTGCGCGCTTTATTTGAAGAACGGAGTCCGGACGGAGGGGCAGAGAGAGAGAGAGAGAGAGCCTCTTCCCTGCGGGTGCAGGTCTTGGAACGGGCGAGCCTTCCATGCTGCTTCTTTGGGATCGCTCATCCGATTGTTCCCACGGCCGCCGCTTTCTCCTCCTCCTCGTGCAGATTATTTGGTTGGCCGTGTCTCTCTGTCTGTGTGTGTGTCTGTTTCAGGACAAGAGTTAAATGGCTGCTGAACTGCCCGGAGGAAACGTGGGCGATGGCTGTTTGGAGCTGCTGTTTGGAGGAATCGCTCAGGAGGATCCGTTTCAGAAGAGGCTACCGGGTAAGAAGGGTTCTTCCCATGCTCCCTTCATCCTCACGGTGGACTTTGCCCGGTTTTTTTTTTTTTTGAACTTCTTTTTAGGTGTTTTTTTTAAAAATAATTGTACTGTGTTTTTGATATCCCCACTTGAGAAAGTCTCCTGGCGGTGTGCAGTTAAAAAGGGACCAGCCTTTCTCCTTGGATGCTTCCAAGGGCTAGTGGTCTATGGAAGGAGTCTGCAACCTTGGCAACTTTAAGCCTGGCGGACTTCAACTCCCAGAATTCCTGAGCCAGCTTGGCTGGCTCAGGAATTCTGGGAGTTGAAGTCCACAGGTTGTAAAAGGGCCACAGTTGCCCACCCCTGCCATAGACCAGGGGTCAAGAATATAAACCTGACAACAAACAGCACTCCTGACTAGCATAGATGAAGTTACCTGGTTTGGGTCACGAAATGTCTGTGAGAAAACAGTCAAGCTCAGAGAGCACCAAGGACCCCTCATTACAATCCTGAGCTACAAATATTCTCCTTTATTGGTACCCAATCCCCATCCCGGGCTTCCATTGCCACCCAGCTTTTACACAAAACTCAACAGTCTGAGTGTTTGTATAACAAACAGTTCCTCTGCCCTTTTTTTTTTTTCTTCCTCACTCTCAGAAACCAGAGCAACGTCGTCGATGGTGTCTTCTGGAACATCAATTGTCTTTGGTGGAGCAATAGCAATGTTTGTACTTCCAAGGAAGGTAGGAAAAAATCTTTACTTCTTCGAACTGCAGATGTCCTTCTGTAGGAGGTTAGCACCCACCCCTTTCCTAGAAGAATGAAATATTTTAGGAAACGTTAAAAAGGCAGAATATATTTCCCTGGATGAGAGCCTTGGATAGTACAGTGGTCTAAAGCACCCTGTTATTAACATCAGCTGCCTGCAATTATTGCAGGTTCGAATCTCACCAAGGCTCAAGGTTGACTCAGCCTTCCATCCTTTCTAAGGTAGGTAAATTGAGGACCCAGTTTGTGGGGGCAATAAGCTGACTTTGTATAAATATACAAAAGTATGAAGGCTATTGCTCAGCGCATTGTAAGCCGCCCTGCGTCTCCGGAGAAGGGCAGCATATAAATCAAATTAAAATAAAAAATAAAAAATGGAGAAACAGGTTTTAAAGACAAAGCAGCTCCCACCTTCCTGCCTCCCCCACTTTTGTCAATGGGCCAGAGGCAGAAACCCAGTCCTTTGTCAAAGGACCATCATCTGCAACACAATAGAACCCATCTAGCAGCAGAAACTTAACACAATAGGACCCATCTAGCAGCAGGAACTCACCACATGGCACCTGGGGAGATTACATCAGCCAGCAAGGCTAGCTAAAACCCTCACCCCCTGGGAGTCTGACAACCAATCAGGATCCCCTTTCTGGGCCCCAGGAAGTTCAAAGTCAGAGAGGGCATAAAACCAAGGACACGCTCAGCATCTCGGCCCTTTTCTATTCAGGAACTCAAACCATGTGATCCTGTCCACCATTAAACCATCTTTCCAAGCAGTCTCCATGTTTCCAGTGTCTTTTTCCCCACTTGGAGCTGAACCCAGAAGGAGATTTCTTCCTACAATTTTGTATGATCCAGCCCTCTCCTAAATAGGTGGGGGAGGGAGCTGTCTATATGAGCAGCTTTATTTTTTTAAAAAAAATTTTTTTTATTTATATGCCGCCCTTCTCCGGAGACTCAGGGCGGCTTACAATGCGTTAAGCAATAGCCTTCATACTTTTGTATATTTTATACAAAGTCAGCTTATTGCCCCCACAACCGGGTCCTCATTTTACCCACCTTAGAAAGGATGGAAGGCTGAGTCGACCTTGAGCCTGGTGAGAATTGAACTCGCAGTAATTGCAGGCAGCTGGATGTTAAATGCTGCCTTAGTAGGAGGCATTAGCCTCCTATGCCACTCAGGCTCCCTGGCATTGTGATAGGAAGTCCTATAGTGCTGCATGCATGCGGGTAATAATTTCAAAAGGAACCATCTTGCAATGCAAAGCCACCCTGTTCCCCATTGGAAGCTGAATGGACTGTACTTGGTAATTATCTCAACTCTGCAATTCCTGACAATGTAATATTATTGGAGCCGTGGTGGCACAGTGGTTAGAATGCAGTATTGCAGGATAAAAATAGATATTTACTCAAAATTAATTTTGGTATATTCTCTTAGACTAGGGGTGTCAAACTCAATTTCATTGAGGGTTGTGTTTGACCTTGGCGGGGGTGGGGTGGGGGCATGGCCAGCTCAACGTCACTCCTGTCTGGGGCGCCTGTGGCAGCCCGAATGATCTTCCAGCGAAAACAGGCTCCTGTGCTCCGTTTTCAGTTGCCACAGCCTCCTGCAACCCTCTGCCATTGAAAAGGGAGCTCGGGAGGACCCAAATAAGTTGCTTCTTTATCCTATTCGAAAAGCAGTATTTGTTCTTTAAAAATAAATTTTGCATTTAGATTATTCAGGTTATCCTTACGAAGAGGCATTCATAGTATATGTTGTTTCTGTTTCAGAATTTCATATCTTTTGAGGATGTAGCTGTGTTTTTCTCTATGGAGGAATGGGCCCTGCTGGATTTGGAGCAAAAAATTTTGTATCAAGAGGTCATGCAGGAAAACGCAAGGAATTTGGCCTGCTTAAGTAAGGGGATCTTGTTTTTCTGGGATGAAATTCTGGTGGAAGGTATTTTCTAATGAGGCACAAACAGTATTTCCATTTTATGTGTAACATCTAATGTGTTCATTCTGGACATTTTTACTGCTGCTTTCCATTTATTTTATGCCATATGCTAAATAAATAAGCAAGCAGCTGATTTTTTAAAAGCGAAATAAGAAATATTTTCCTATAATGGAGGAGAATGTCCTTATTTGCTGTTCCACTCCTATTTTGTCTGTTAAGATGAGCTAAAAACTTCGTTACCTGTAGAATGAGGAGAGTGAGTGGTCCTCCCATACAGTTTTCAATCCTGTCTGTCCCAGTTTGTAGATAATTTTAAGTACTCAATTCCTCTTTATGTTTTCTGGCTGTAATGACAGAAGCCCACAGAGAGCATCCCAAGAAAGTACCGTATTTTTTGGAGTATAAGACGCACTCCCTCCCTCCCATCCCCAAAAGAGGGTGAAAATTTGGGCGCATCTTATACACTAAATGTAGCCAAAAATGCAAGGCACAGAGGAGGCGATGGTCTGTGGCAATCCCTGCAGCCTGGAACAGCTGATTGAGGGTATTCCACCCACCAATCAGCTGCTCCTGCTGAATCAGGCTGCAATAATGTGCTGAAGCTGACCTGGCTGTTTGCTAATTGCTACAAGGACTGTCAGAGTTTGCAGCAGCAATCACGTCCAGAAAGCACACACAAGTAACTGATTTAGCAGGATTCAATAACTTCCCTTTATATATAATATAAAATAAATATACAATACCAAAAGCAGATTTTCCAACACAAGCAAAACACAAGCAGAGGAGAGGAGTTTCAGTTTTAGTTTCAGAGATCAGCACAGCATGCAGCTTTCGAACAGTTGATCTAAGCCACGGCCAGGCTCCTTGCTGTCTCCTTCCTTGTTGCTCACGCAGCAAAGAGTCTCACACACTGACAGGAAGCTAGTCAGATGAATACCGATGGATGCTGGTAGGCAGAGGCAAAAAAAATTTTTTTCTTATTTTTCTCCCCCAAAACTAAGGTGGGTCTTATACTCTGAAAAATACGGTAAATGCTAGAGAATTGGGTTGTCTGATGCACTGAGTTCTCAAGAGATGGGATCTTCCATCAAGGTGACTCTCCCTCCCGTTTTCTCCAAAGCTTCTTTTGTAAATTTTGCTTGTAAATGCGAGGATGACCAAGGATGAACAAACAACCATGCGAACCAGGTTTTTTTTCAAGGTAGCACTTCCTCATGGAGTGGAGGCTGATGTTCAATTCCCAGGTCCAAGTCCATCATTGATCCATCCTCATCAAGTCCATTTTCCCATCTACGTGATGTTTCCCTCTATTTATAACACTTATATAACATGCTCGTCTTTCAATCAGCTCTCCTGCTTCCTTGAAACTGAATCTGAAGGAGCAGTGGAGCTGATGGTGCCCACCTGAAACTCAAAATGAGCTGATCCGAAGGATTTCAAGTTTGCTTTCTGCATTATGGAGGGCAAGAGGACAATCTACGGCAAATCGTAACATCAACTCTATACCAAGCCTCGCCCCATGTTTTGAACACATCCTGACTGAAGAAGAAGAAAGATTCACAAAAAGGGTTAAAAGAAAAAAGAGCTTGTGGGAGGTGGACAGAGTTTTGGTAATATTCAAATAAGGGATGCAACAATTGGTGCTAAATCATTTGTGTCAACTTTTCTTTGTTTCTCTTCCAAGCAGCTGATGAATGGGAAACGGGAGGTTCTAGCCAAGAAGAAGCATCTTTGTCAACAGCTAGAAATGAAGTTGCAGAAAGGATGTTTGGAAGGCAAAGCCTTAAGGAAGACCAGTTAAAAGGAGGGCTGGCGAAATGTTCTCCTTTTCAATACGCAGATACCAGTGTCTTCTTCACTGAAGATGATAACCAAGAAAAAGAAGTTTGTACAGGATGCGGAAAAATACTCCGAGATAAATTGAGATTATGTGACTGTTGGAAGAGCTACACTTTAGAGAAACAAAAGGAGATCAGGTAACACTCCAGAAGGACCTTTCCTCTTACCTTAAATCAGAGGGTACAAATTGAAGAAAAACTATATACCGCATTTTTCGCTCCATAAGACACACTTTTCCCCCTCAAAAGTGACTGGAAATGTCTGTGCATCTTATGGAGCGAATATTGTGTCACATACCATGAAGTGTATTACCTCAGGGATCCCCAACGATGGGCCGCTGCCGGTCCTTTGGTAAATAGCAGTGGGCCACGGCGGGGTCCTTTTACAGTAAGGGTGTCAAACTCGATTTCATTGAGGGCTACATCAGGGTTGTGTTTGACCTTAGGGGGCTGGGGGGAGGGGCATGGTCAGTGTGGGTGTGGCCAGCTCAACATCACTCATCGAGGCTCCATTTTTGGTCGCGATGGCCTTCTGCCACTCTCTGCCAGTGAAAACGGAGCCTGGGAGGGCCGCCCTCCCAAGCTCCGTTTTCACTGGCAGGAGGCTGTTACTGCCAAAAACGGAACTATGGAGGGCTCTGCGTGGTCCTCCCGAGCTCCGTTTTCTCTGGCAGAGGCACCGTAAGCCAGTCCTTCGCTGTTTCAAGGGCGGGCCCGTGGGCCAGATCTAAGCACCTTGTGGGCTGGATCTGGCCCATGGGCCTTGAGTTTAACACCCTGTTTTGCAGTGCTGAACCCCGCCTCTTCTGTCTTTGTCATTGCCCGTCTCTTCTGTCTCTTCCGCAGTGTAGGAGTCAATAGGCAGAGCTGGCACATGAGAGGACACCTATCTGTGGTCCTCTCAGGCTCCGCCTCCTGCCCTCACTACACTGCTGCCCCATATTCAGCATTCCATATTTACAGTACTCTGATGGGGACACGTAATGTAAGGGGGCATTCTGATGGGAATGGGGATGCAAGGGGGCATTGCGGAAACAAAATATGGTCGTATGAATAGTGCCTAAGAAAGTGTCCTCTAATAAAATGTCCCCTATTAAGGTAAAACCTTAAGCGTGTCCCCCATAACAGTGCGTCAGCAACAAATCCACCCACATAACAGTATGTCCGCAGCAGATATATTATATATATATTATATTATATTTTATATTTATATTATATTATATTTATATTTATATTTATATCCCCTATAATAGTGTGTCATTCCTTGATGTTCTCAGCTACAGTGCTCTCATAACAATAAGGAACACATTACTGACAGTTCTTTTACTACTATATTTTTTTTTTTTGCAGAAAAAGACTAGCATATAAAATTCCTTTTAAACTGGAAGTAGTAAAATATGCTGAGGAACATGGAAACAGAGCAGCGGCGAGACATTTTGGGCCACCTCCAACTGAAAAAATGATTAGAGAGTGGAGGAAACAGGTGGAGCAACTGCAAAACGTAAAAAATAAAAATAAGCACAATTTTCGTGGGCAAACTGCAAAGTGGCCACAGTTAGAAATGGACATGAAAGAGTGGATCACATGTCACTGGAATAATGGCTTCTCAGTTTCCACAAAAATGATAATATATGAAGCCAAACGTATTGCTGTAGAGAAAGGCATTCAGGATTTTACAGGGTCACCATCGTGGTGCTACAGATTTCTGAGGCGATGTGGCCTTGCTTTGCGCACCAAAACTACAGTTGCGTAAAAAAATGCCAAAATAATATGAATCTAAGATTCCATCTTTTCATAAATTTGAAATTGATGCTAGGAAGAAAAATGATTTTGAAATTGGCCAGATTGGGTTTATGGATGAAGTCCCGCTAACCTTTGATGTGCCATCTAATAAGACTGTCGACCTGAAAGGTGCCAAAACCGTAACCGTGGAAACCTCAGGACGTGAGAAAACACATTACATGGTTGTGTTGTCCTCCTGTGCAGATGGCACCAAATTGTTACCGAAGTTAATTTTCAAAAGGAAAAACTTTCCAAGAGAAGTGATTCCACACGGAGTTGTGCATGTTCATGAGAAAGGATGGATAGTTAAAAATAAATGAGAGTATGGGTTGAAAAAGTGGTCAGAATGTCCTGGAGGGCTGTTGAAAAAACGTGCTTTATTAGTGCTTTATAAAAAGAGCTTTAAAGAAGTGAAGACTCATCTAGCTTTAATTCTTGGGGGTCTTACCAGCCAGTTGCAACCCCTTGATGTTTCCATCAACAAACCATTTAAAGTTTATGCAAGAAGAGTGGAACAAATGGATGGTTGCTGATAATCATGATCTGACACCTACCGGACGAATGAAGAGGCCCACTATCACTTAAGTTTGTGAATGGGTTAAAACATTATGTGAAAACACTCGGTGAAGGACAAAATCGTTGCACGGTCATTCAAAAAATCTGGCATTAGCAATGCCTTAAATGGAACTGAAGATAGTATCACATATGAAGATAGTATCACATATGAAGATAGCAAAGAAAGTGATATCAATGATTGTTAGCAACTGAGCTTCATAAATTCTGACACTAGTGAGGATGAGTTCTTGGGGTTTCCAGAAAAGTAGAAGAGTGCTTGAAACTTAAAGTCTCTCCTCATTTGTTAGTGACAGTGATGATGGTTCTTAATACCGCTGTTGACTTTACATGGTTGAAATATTATTCTGCTATATTTTATTAAATATATTAGTACACCATTTGGTTCAGAATATTTTTTTTTTCTTATTTTCCTCATCTAAACCTAGGTGCGTCTTATGGTCAGGTGCATCTTATAGTGCAAAAAATATGGTAAATGCCTGGAGTGCAGAAAAAGCTTCAGGGATTTGAGTTATTTCCCATAAAAGGATCCACACGGGAGAAAAAGCGTACGAATGTAAGGGACGTGGAAAAAACTTCAGTTTTCCACAAAGCTTTGGTGCCCATAAAATGATCCATACTGGGGAGAAACCATATGAGTGCAAGACTTGAACATTGGGTGTAATCTAACAAAATGAAATTCAACGGTGAAAAAAGCAAGGTTCTACATTTAGGCAAGAAAAACAAAATGCACAGGTACAGTATATGTCGTACCTTGCTCAATAGTAGTAACCGAGAGGGATCTTGGAGTCCTAGTGGACAACCATTTAAGCCAGCAGTGTGCAGCAGCTGCCAAAAAAGCCAACACAGTCCTACGCTGCATAAACAGAGGGATAGAATCAAGATCGCGTGAAGTCTTAATACCACTTGGTAAGGCCATACTTGGAATACTGCATTCAGTTTTGGTTGCCATGATGTAAAAAAGATGTGGAGACTCTAGAAAGAGTGCAGAGAAGAGCAACAAAGATGATTAGGGGACTGGAGGCTAAAACATGAAGAACGGTTGCAGGAACTGGGTATGTCTAGTTTGAGGAAAAGAAGGACTAGGGGAGACATGATAGCAGTGTTCCAGTATCTCAGGGGTTGCCACAAAGAAGAGGGGGTCAAGTTATTCTCCAAAGCACCTGAGGGCAGGACAAGAAGCAATGGGTGGAAACTAATCAAGGAGAGAAGCAACTTAGAACTAAGGAGAAATTTCCTGACAGAACAATTAATCAGTGGAACAACTTGCCTCCAGAAGTAGTGAATGCTCCAACACTGGAAGTTTAAAGAGAGGATTGTGTGAAGTGCTGTAGGGTTTCCTGCCTAAGCAGGGAGTTGGACTAGAAGACCTCCAAGGTCCCTTCCAACTCTTATTCTGTAAATTCTGTAAGTATTGTGCAAAGAGCTTCAGACAAAAATATCATCATACTGAACATGAAAAGACCCACATGGGGGAAATTGTATCAGTGCCAAGACTGGAAAGAGCTTCCATGCTGCAAAATTCCTCATTTATCATAAAAGTATCCACACATGGGAAAAACCATATGAATGCAAGGAATGTGGAAAGCTTCCCATTTTTGAAGCAGCCTGACATTCCATAAAAGAATCCACGCTGGAGAGAAACCATATAAATGTACGCAATGTGGGAAATGCTTTGCTACATCAGGCTACGTCACTTGCCACAACAGAATCCACACCGGGAAGAAACAATATCAGTGCCAGAACTGTGGAAAGGGCTTTAGGCAAAAACATCATTATACTCTACATAAAAAGATCCACACAAGGGAGAAATCACATAAATGTCAGGAGTGTGAAAAGAGCTTCTATTTTGCAAAACAACTTACTTCCCATAAAAGGATCCACGCAGGGGAGAAACCCTATACATGCCAAGAATGTGGGAAAAATTTCCGCTCTTCAAGACACTTTACTTACCATAAAAGAATTCACACAGCGGAGAAACCATACAAACGCAAGGAAGGTGGAAAGAGCTTCCATTTGGCAACCAGCCTTACTTCCCATTGCAGAATCCACACTGGGGGAAAACCATATAAGTATATGGAACGTGGGAAATGCTTCACTACATCAGGTTCCCTCACTTTCCATAAAAGGATCCACACTGGAGAGAAGCCGTATAAATGCACAGCGTGCTGGAAATGCTTTGCTACGTCAAGTTCTCTCATTTGCCATAAAAGGATCCATACCGGGGAGAAACCATATCAATGCAAGAACAGAGCTTCTGTTCTGTCCCCCTTCCCCACACAGGCAAACACACAACCAGGCACGCCTGCCAAGATTTTATTAAGCAATCAGACTAGAAACCCTTGCAGATAAAAGTTTTGGCAGTAAACTGCGAAATGCCTGCCAAGTCAGTTTTCACTCACAATCAGCAAGAGAGAGAGAGTTTATCCTCAGTTCGGTTCAGTAGCAAAAAATAATCCATGAAGCAAGAATTAGCCAAGATCCAATCCAAAATATGCACAAGCCAGATTTCAGGTAACGTGATGTGACTCTCAGGTTTTTAACTTTGACTGTCACAAAGCTTGAAGAGCAGTGACACCCACTTTTATTCCTTGTGGGGTGTGACTCAGTGACTCAGCTCAATTTCTGGCCTTCCCACGCCTCTTTCGTTGCTGTGCACGCTTCTCCCTCCGACGCTGCCTGGGATCAAGCCAGGATTCATCATCCTCACTCCCTATCTGTTGTTGTTCCGATATGCTTTCCTCCTGGCATATCCCAGGCTGTTCCTCTTGGCCTTCGGATGGAACCTGAGGCATTGCCAGAGAGGAGGGTCCTGGAGAGGGAGGCCTTGTCAGTTCCTCCCCATCACCTTCTGAGTCCTCTTCCTCTGTTAGGCCAGGCTCGGGAGTTGGGGTCACAACAGCTTCAGACAAAAATCTAATTATACTGTACATGAAAGAATCCACATGGGAGTGAAACCATATCAATGCCAGGAGTGTGGAAAGAGCTACAATGATTCTGAGGGCCCTTTTTTCCCACAAAAAAAGCCACACGGATGAAAACCAATTTCAGATTCTGGAAAGAGCTTCCGTTCTGCAAAACACCTAAAAGGATCCACACAGGGGAGAAACCATATGAATGTCAGGAATGTGGAAAATGCTTCATTTTGTCAGGTTCCCTCACTTACCATAAAAAGATCCACAGCGGGGAAAAACTATATAAATGCAATAAGTGTGGAAACAGTTTCAGAGTTTCAAGTTCTCCGACTTCCCATAAAAGGCTTCACACCAAGGAGAAGCCATAGAAATGAGCAGAATGTGAAAAGGGCTTCGCCACACCAGCTTCCTTCATTTGCGATAAAAGGGTCCACACTCGGGAGAAGACATATCAATGTTTGGAATGCGGGAAAAGTTTTAGAACTAGCAGTATGTTTAATCATCACAGGAACATCGACACAGGGGAGAAATATAAGCAGAAAATGCTTCACTAATTCAAATTCCCCCACTTGCCCTAAAGCGATCCACACAGTGGACAAACCATATAAGTGCATGGAGTGTGAAAAGAGTTTCCCAAGCAGCAGTCATCTTAGTCACCAAAGAGCCTTGGTAGTACAGTGGTTTAAAGCACCCTGTTATTAATACCAGCTGCCTGCAATTATTGCAGGTTCGAATCTCACCAGGCTCAAGGTTGACTCAACCTTCCATCCTTTCTAAGATAGGTAAATTGAGGACCCAGTTTGTGGGAGCAATTAGCTGACTTTGTATAAATATACAAAAGTATGAAGGCTATTGCTTAGCGCATTGTAAGCCACCCTGAGTCTCCGGAGAAGGGCGGCATATAAATCAAATTTAAAAAAA
>WNWU01015009.1:0-25243 GCA_012654045.1 Ptyas mucosa | reverse complement strand
TCTATTCTATTCTATTCTATTCTATTCTATTCTATTCTATTCTATTCACAAGCCACTTGTAAGAGAGAACAACTTGCATAACACTCATGCTATCCCTGTTGTACAGACTGCTCAGTACAAAGTCTGTCTTCCTCACTCTTGGGATGAAGGAAACACCGGGTTGCTTCTAAGGCAACCTTGGCTTTGCTGTCACCATGTAATATACTGAATAAAGATCTATCTTTTGGTTTTCTTTCTTGGTTTAAAAAAAAAAGTTTTATAAAATGTCAGTCTTATAACTTTCATTCTTTCTTTCTAAATGCACTTTTAACACAGTGGGGCAAGAAAGGAATACCTGAGATGTTCCAGAGTTACAAAGAAGAAAGCTTTTCTTCCCAAATAATATTCTCTACTTAATTATGGAGCTATGTTTGCGTCCCGACTTTGGATTGAAGTCCAGCCCCCACCCCACCCCCCTAACTACTTAGGAATGCCATCCAAAGCAGAGATTCTCAGATCAAGAAGAGTTTGAATCATTTCTGATTGGTCCAGTGTTAGTTTTCACTAATTAGAAAAGTAGCTTGTGAGGAAAGGTGACTGGTTGGAGTTCTCTAATTTTCAGTTTATCTTTGCAGACCCAATAAATGGAAATATTTTACTTATAACCTGCAGACAGCAAGGAATTTAATAAGGCATCTAAGGAGCACATTTCATGAAAGGTTGAATTCATGACAAAAATAGGTATTTCAAAATAAATATAAAACTCATCAAGAAATTAAAATTGTCCAAGCAGTGAGAAGTATTTGATCAAGCATTTTATGTGGGTGTCCTCTAAATATCCAAGGAGAAGCAAGTTTTTGGATTTGCCTCCTTGAAGGATCCATCTTGAAGTGTATTGTTATGTAGGGATGGGTTCCTTCTCGTGGAGCAGACTCCTCAGAATCTAACATTATTTACTTCTAAGAGCTTTATTATGTTTTTATGCTGCCACATTCCACAAGCCCTCATGCTAATATACAATTAAAGCCAGGTTAGCATCCTTGCTACTCCTTCAAGAATGTTTTGTTCAAGTAGCATTCTGCAAAACAGCTGAATCTCTCTTCCAGATTGGGGTCCCTTCAATAGTAGCCAAGTTTTCAAAGCAGGAGCAGTTTCCCAACAATCTGGCATTATTTGCATATTGACAACATGCCGCCCCGCTTTCTGAGGGACTTTTCCCCAGTAAGTACATCTAGTTGAATGAGTACCACGTTGCAATGTCAAACAGGACTCTCCTTGCCCCTTTGCTGAGGAAGCCACCAGGTAAGGATGTCTTTAGCACTTGGCCCAAGCACAACATGAAATTTGAAATACAAAAGTTGGCTTTACTTCCTCTTTGATGTTATAGATAGTCCTTGACTTGTGACCACAATTGGAATTGGATCTTCCGTTGCTGAGCAAGGTAGCTACTACGTGGCGTCTGCCCAGTTTTATGAACTTTTGGGCAAAGTTAAGTCGATAACACAGAGTCTTTAAGCCAATTCAGCTTGTCCGATTTGAGTTATTTTGTTAGAAACCAGCTGGGATAGTCACAAAGGATATTACATGGGAGTACATGATGCTGGGAACCTGCAACAGTTCGAAAATTTTACAGTATACACAATAACTGGGTGTTTTGTTTTTTATTAGCACTGTTCTCTTTTAGCCAGGCTTTAAATTCAGATTCCTGCAGTTATTCATTTTCAAATGATTGCATATACCATGTTTTCCCTCCCCTCCCCCGTTTGGCAAAATCTCGCTCATCCTTATTAATAAGGGTGTAAATTGTGATACTGAAAATATATATTGGAACTTGAGAGCATGCGCACACACTACAGTGAAAGACGAACAGCGCTCCCAGTGAGTGAGACTCTATGGCTGAATAACGGTCTTAGGAAGAGAGAAAGGAGGGAGGCGGAAGGTGCTTCTTCCGGTACCAAATCTGCCCCCTTCTACTGGGTTGACCAATGATTCCAGTCCCACTGTGACTGACATGCAGCCGACCAATGAGGTTCATAGTTCTGGAGGTGCGTCTTCGCCAATCGGGTCCCCTCAGTGTCAATCGGTTTCAATATCCCTACAAGATAATACAGTGTACAGTACGGAGAAATATACATTCCGTTAAATTTCAAAAATAATAAAAACCTTACAAATCCAGACAGGGATCGGGAATTTTTTTTTCAGATTTGCACTTTAAAAAATCCTTTACTGGATACCCTCCCAACATCTTGGAGGACCTGGATGGGGAGGGGGAGAGGAATTGTCTGATGGGGCCTCTCTAGGGGGAAGCACTCTCTGGTTGCAATTTCCAAAGGCATCCCAGAGGCGAGAAAGCCCCTCCTTTCCCTTCCTTCCTTTCTTTCCATCATTCCTGGTTGCAAATCAGGGGGGGAATCTTGCAAAGGTGACCTTTAGATGCTTCTTATTGGTTGTTCCTGCAGCCGCCTCTTTCTCCCTGCGGAGATCTTTCTGCTGGTCCTTCCTGATCATTTCCTATGAGATTTTCTCTGGTGCAGTTTTGGGGTCCAGGAGCCCTTGAGTCTCAATGGCAGGAAAGGAGGGCGATCCTTTCCTGGAGCTGCTGTCTGGAGGAATCCCTCCCGAGGATCCCTCCCAGAAGAGATCGCCAGGTGAGCCTTCCTCCTGATGCCCTTTAATCCTCGAAGTGGACTTTGCCTGCCTTTTCTTCCTGCGTGAATTTCTTTTAATTTTCTTATGTGCTGTGTTATTATTACAGGTAGCCCTCGGCTTCCGACCACCATTGAGCCCAAAATTTATGTTGCTAAGTGAGAAATTTGTTAAGTGAGTCTTAACAATTTTACGGCTTTTTTTTTAAAAATCACATTTGTTCAGTGAATCACTGCAGCTGCTAAGTTAGTAACCTGGTTGTTTAGTGAATTTGGCTTCCCCATGGACTTTGCTTGGCGGCAGGTCACAAAAAGGGATCCCATCAGTAGTGAGTTTCAAATCCTGTCGCTACTGGTTTGCTCGTCGGCGCGTGTGCGTGTGAAGCTTCTGTGCATGCACAGAGAAGTCTGGGCGGGTGGGCAGACCCTCCCGTCGCCGCCGCTACCAGTTTGCCCGATCCGGGGTGAACCGATAGCAACCCACCACAGGAACACATCACCCCAGGGTACTGCAACCATCATAAATGCGAGTCGGTTGTCGAGTATCCGAATGTAAATCACGTGACCATGGGGATGCTGCAGTGGTCATAAAGGTGATAAAAACGGTCATAAGTCACTTTTTTCAGTGCCGTTGTAACTTCCAACAGTCACTAAGTGAACTGTTGTAAGTCGAGTACCACCGGTACGTCACCACTCAAGAAAGTCTCCTGGCAATTAAAAAGAAACCAATCTTTCCAATAAGCTGTTCCAAAAGGTAAAGAATGATCAGACATGGGGGGAAGATGATCAGCATACCTCCATGGGATATGGGGTGGGATGTCGTTGAAAATATTTAGGATCTCTGCGGTGCTTTACGGCATGAATTCTCCACTTTAAGTTGCATCCTTATTCCTCCTGGGAATCCAAGGAGAACCATAAGGTTGACCAGTTACTGTACATTTCCAATCTCAGCAACCCAGATAGGTTGCTAAGATTGATGGGCTGTTCTCTACTCAAAGGCTGTTCTCTATTCAAAGGCACTGTTGCTTGCTGGCCCCCCAGTCAGCATACACAAAGAACAGCTTTTCTGAATTTAATGCTCCAGAATTTAGGAAGGCTGTTTTTATAACAAATAGCTCATCTGTTTTTCTTTCTCATTCTCAGAGACAAGAGCATCATCGATGGTATCTTGCAGAACATCTATTGTCTGTGATGGAGGAATAGCAGCAGTTATGCTTTCAAGGAAGGTAGGAAGATATTTTCCTCAAACTGCAAATGTCGTTCAGCACAATCCAGCACTGTCCACAATGTGTGTGTGTGCACGTGCGCAGAGGGAGTCTGTTTTCATGAGCAGCTTCCTCATACTTTGATAGGAAGTCACATAGCGCTGTATTTGTGAAGGTAATTATTTCAGGAGTACAATTATTATTTCAGGTAATTATTTCTTACAGTACAAACCCACCCTTTTCCTCCTTGGATGCTGAGTAGAATGTACTTGCTAATAATAATTATGGTCTCAACTCTGCAATGTGTGACCATGTAATATTATTGTTTCAAAAGTAGTTTCAAAGAATATAGGCTAAATATTATACAAATGCATTTCATGGAGACGTAGAAGTGAAAATTAGGATGAAATTAGGATGATAGTTTGAATGAGGCTACTGTGGTTTACTGACATATGTCAAGGTGTTCTTAAAAGGACGCACAAGGAATATTTCCAGTTTATATTTTATAGTATACAGTCAACTGTTCTTTTTCTAGTCGTCTGCCAACTCTGTAATTCCTTGAATTCTGCTTTGGTCTGTGAAAATGTGACAAGATTCCTCTTTATTCTTAAACAGTTCTGCAATAGTATATTTCATTTTATTCTTCTCAGTCCCCACTATTAACAAGATGCTTTGATCCTATTTCATCTGTATCCTTGGACCTTGTGGAAGGATGTACAACAAATGATACGGCTACACATTACATAGACCCGTGATGGCGAACCTATGGCACGCGTGCCACAGGTGGCACGCGGAGCCATATTAGTGGGCACGCCAGCTCAGCTCTGGGGCGCATGCGCCCGCCGGCCAGCTGATTTTCGGGCCTTCTGGGCCCACCAGAAGTAGGGAAACAGGCTGTTTCCTGCCTCTGGAGGGACTGGGGTGGGTGGGGAAGGCCTGTTTTTCTTTCATACCTGGCTCCCAATCCTGTCTATTTATCTGGGAAAAGCAAAAACAGCCTTTCACACTCCCTTGGAGGCCCTACGAAGGCTGAAAGGGCCCATTTCCTGACTTCCGGTGGGACAGGAAGTGACTTTTTTGCTGTCCCCGGCCTCCAAAGACTCCTAGAGAGGCTCCTAGAGACTCCTAGAGAGGTTCTGGAGGCTGGGGACAGCAAAAAATGTCACTTCCTGTCCCACTTTCAGCGTCCGTAGGGCCTCCAAGGGAGTGGGAAAGGCTATTTTCGCCCTTCCCAGATAAATAGACAGGATCTGGAGCCAGGTAAGAAAGAAAAATGGGCCTACCAGGCCATCATGTGCCAGGAGGGGGGGGAGGGGGGTTGCACGCACATGCGTATGGGCACGTGCATGCACGACCCTCCCCCGCCCCCCCCTCTCCTGGCACGCGATGGCAAAAAGGTTAGCCATCACTGACATAGACTGTGGTTATATTACAGAGTGCCTTCCATGCAGCACCAATCTTGGACCAAGACAGCTTCTTGCTACAAAATGTTTCCTCCTGAAATACATTTTTCCCACATGGAAGAAGAACAAGGTACATATAGCTTCACATGATTGCTTGTGATTCAAAAAGAGTCTTCTTGTGATATAAAGTTCCAGGTGAACTAGTTTGGAATAAACACAGACGTTGACTCAAAACTCCTTTTGGCATATTCTCTCAGACAGAGCATCTTGATATATGTCAATAAACTCCAGTGGCCTCACAGTGGTTATTTGGTTTGTTATAATTTCCACTCATGTCATCTGCAAATAGATGGCATCTCAGCATCTCATGGTACTTCCCAGAGTACTTCTCCCAACATCTTCATATACCTCTTCAGTAAGTATTGTGTTGGGGGACAACGTAAGGCAGTATCTGAACTGTCAGGCAGGACTCGTATCAATTGACGGAGAAGGAATTTAGGGTGCTGCTCCTGTAGAATTAGCCAAAATCACAAAAGTCTATCACAGGTGAATTTCCAATCAGAGGCCTGTAGTTCTGCCCATTTTCTCCAGGGAACTTGTTTATTTATCTTACTTGAAAGCAGGAAGTTTTCGTTAAAAAGAAATATTGCATTGTTCCGTGATAAGAGACTTTTTTAAAATATGCTGTTCTTGTTTCAGAATTCCATTTCTTTTGAAGATGTAGCTGTGTTTTTCTCCATGGAGGAATGGGCCCTGTTGGATTTGAAGCAAAAAACCCTATATCGAGAAGTCATGTTGGAAAACGCAAGGAACGTTGCCTCTTTAAGTAAGGGATTCTGTTTTTTCTGGACTGAAAGTACGGTGGAAGGTATTTTCTAGCCAGACATAAACAGCCGATTTCTTTCTCGGAGAAAATGCTGCCCTCTTGCTTTTCTATAGTGGAGAAGAGTGTCTTTGTCTGCCTTACTACTCCTATTCAGTTAACTTCGTGGTCCCTTCAGAAAGAGGAGAGGGGCCGTCCCATGTAGTATCCAATCCTGTCTGTCCCACTTTGTGGATAAATTTAAGTTCTCTCTTCCTTTTTATGTTTTCTGTCTGTAATGATGGCATTTGGAAACCCAGTTAATCACACAGGGTGCATCACAAGGACGTTGCTGTTAGAGAAGGCTGTCTGATGGGACTCAAGACACGGGACATTCCACCCAGATGGCTCACCCTCCCATTTTCTTCAATGCTTCCTTTTCTTTAGTTAACTTAAGATGAACGAACATACCCACAGACCGAGAACCATCCCCCCCCCCAAAAAAAAACCCCAAAGGAGATCTTACTCATGGAAAGAATGCTAAAGCTCAGGTCGAGGTCTCTCAGCACTTCTCCTTTCTCAGATGAAAATTAAACCAAAATGTTCTTCCATGATGATATATTACCCATTCAATCCAGGGGTGGGTTCTAATTTTTTTTACTACCGGTTCTGTGGGCGTGGCTTATTTTGTGGGCGTGGCTTGGTCATGTGACAATTCTTTAGGATTTAGCAGAGGTACTGGTCTACCAGGCTTTTACCTGCTTGCAGAGCTGTACTGGTCTACTCATTTGTTTTCGGAGGCACCGGACTACCAGCACATTGGCTTTTAACACTGATCAGCTGTAGGGCGGCCCTTCGAAGCCCCGCCGCAAGAGTTTAAACAGCTTTTTTCCTTCAAGCAGACCAGCTGGGACTCAGGAGGCAGCAATAGATTGGGGGTGGGGCCAAATAAAAGGTAAGAATAACGCGGGGGTGTGGGGTGGGGCAGAACCGGTTCGTTGACGTCATATCGTCACCGCTACCGGCTCGGCGGAACCGGGCCGAACTGGGAGGAACCCACCACTGATTCGGTCATGTCTGACTCTTGGCGATTCTATGTGCAGGTGTGTTCACTTCTTCCAATCTTGCATTACTTTCTTTTGAGTTGCTCTATGCTCTGACTGGTGTCAGTCACCATTTTCTTTGGTGGCCTGATTTCCTTTTACCACTAACTCTTCCAAATATATATTTTTTCTCCAATGGATTGCCCCACTTGACATGGAAAAATAAGTGAGACAGAGTTTTGTGATTTTGCCTTTCAGTGACCTGTCTCGTGTAATGTGCTCCAATGTTGGTTATTAGTCATGTTCGCTGTCAAGGAATACGCAATAGCCTTCTCTAGCACCACAGCTCAGTTTTCTTCCTGTCTTGCTTTTATAAGATCCAGCTTTCAAAATCATATAGGTAACTACGGGGAACATAATAGAACGGAATAATCTACATATGGTTGCCAGGTAGATGTCTTTGTTTTTCTATATTTGGCTCATGTTCATCATTGCTGTGCGACCCAGTGCAATCCAAAGTTTTATTTCTGGGCTGCATGCACTACTTTGAATGCTATGCGATCCTAAGAAAGTGAATTTTTCCATGCCTTCTACTCTTCACCATCAATTTTGAGATCTTATTTTGAGATTTCCATTCCTTTGGTAATATTCAAATATTTGGTAATATTCAAATAAGGGACGAAAAAAGGATGCTCGAACCCTTTCACACCTCAGTTTGTGACAACTTCCTTTTTTTTTCTGTTCCAAACAGGTGATGAATGGCAAATGGAGGGTTCCAGACAAGAGGTAGCAGCACCTTTTCCAAAAGAAGAAAAAGAAGTTGTGAAAAGGTTGTTTGGAAAGGAAAGTTCTGAGGAAAACCAATCAAAAGGGAGGCTGGAGAAATGCTGTGCTGATATCAGTGTCTTCTTGGCTGAAGATGATCACCAAGAAAAAGGAATGTGTCCATTGTGTGGAAAACTTCTTAGAAATGAATTGGAATTATGTGACTGTTCCAGTAGCCACACAGTAGAAAAACAAAATAAAAGCAAGAAACGCTTCAGAAGGACTATTCCTCTTACCTTAAGTCAGGGCATAAAAGTTGGAGAAAAACCCTATAAATGCCTGGAATGCGGAAAGAGCTTCAGAGACTCAAGTTATCTTACTTCCCATAAAAGAATCCACACAGGAGAGAAACCATATGAATGCAAGGAATGTGGAAAGAGTTTCCATTTTGCCACAAGCCTCACTTCCCATAATAGGATTCACACAGGTGAGAAACCTTATGAATGCCAGAACTGTGGAAAACGCTTCACTATCTCAGGTTCTCTCATTTACCATAAAAGGATCCACACCGGAGAGAAACCATACAAATGCCAGGAATGTGGAAAATGCTTCACTCTGTCAGGTTCCCTCACTTCTCATAAAAGAATCCATACTGGAGAAAAGCCGTATCAATGCCAGGAATGTGGGAAAAGTTTCAGATCTTCGGGTTTTCTTACTTCTCATAAAAGGTTCCACACGGAGGAGAAACCATATAAATGTACAGAGTGTGGAAAGTGCTTCACCAATTCAGGTTCCCTCACTTGCCATAAGAGGATCCACACAGGGGAGAAACCATATCATTGCAAGAACTGCGGAAAGAGCTTCAGACAAAAATATCATTATACTGTACATTACAGAATCCATACTGGGGAGAAACCATATAAATGTCTGGAATGTGAAAAGAGTTTCCGTTCTGCAAAACATCTTATTTCCCATAAAAGAATCCACACGGGGGAGAAACCATATAAATGCCAGGAGTGTGGAAAGAGCTTCAACGATTCTCAAGATCTTATTGCTCATAACAGGATCCACACAGGAGAGAAACCATATAAGTGTATGGAGTGTGGAAAGAGCTTCCGTTCTAAAAAACACCTTACTTATCATAAAAGGATCCACACAGGAGAGAAACCACATAAGTGTATGGAGTGTGGAAAGAGCTTCCGTTCTGTAAAACACCTCACTTACCATACAAGGATTCACACGGGGGAGAAACCATATAAATGTCAGGAGTGTGGAAAATGCTTCACTATGCCGGGGTCCCTCACTTCCCATAAAAGGATTCATAGCGGGGAAAAGCCATATAAATGTACAGAGTGTGGAAAGTGTTTCATAGGTTCAAGTTTTCTGACTTCCCATAAAAGGTTCCACACTGAGGAGAAACCATATAAATGCACCGAGTGTGGAAAGTGCTTCACTTATTCAGGTTCTCTCACTTCCCATAAAAGGATCCACACTGGGGAGAAACCGTACGAGTGCAGGGAATGTGGAAAGAACTTCAGTCAAAAATATAATTATACTGTACATAACAGAATCCACACCGGGGAGAAACCATATAAATGCACAGAGTGTGGAAAGAGCTTCCGCAAGAGTATCAATCTTAATTCCCATAAAAGGATCCACACCGGGGAGAAACCTTACAAATGTATGGAGTGCGGAAAAGGTTTCATAAGCAGCAGTACGCTTAGTCACCACAGGAGGATCCACACAGGGGAGAAATCGTACAAATGCGATGAATGTGGGAAATGCTTCTCTAATTCAAGTTCCCTGATTTCCCACAAAAGGATCCACACAGGGGAAAAACGATACAGATGCGATGAATGTGGGAAATGCTTCACTAATTCAAGTTCCCTGACTTCCCATAAAAGAATCCACACAGGGGAGAGGCCATATAAGTGCGTGGAATGCGAAAAGAGTTTCACAACCAGCAGTCACCTCAGCCGTCACAAGAGGATCCACACAGGGGAGAAACCCTATAAATGCAGTGAGTGTGGGAAATGCTTCAGACAAATTAGCGCACTTCATACCCATAGAAAGATTCACTCAGGGGAGAAATCAGGTAAGCGTGTAGACCGTGGAAAGCGTTTCCGTAATAGCAGAAGCGTCATATGATTCTATTATTAAAACCATAGAAATGTACGGAAGAGTAAGAACCCCAATTTGCTTCTGATAGTTTACACAGAGAGAAACCATCTAAGTCTGCTAATTGTGGAAAGAGTTTCTGCGGTAGCAGAATTGTTCTTTCTCAGAAATGCATCCATCCCGGAGAGAATCCATATCAATGCCCAGAGCACGGAAAAAAGTTCAGAACAAGAGAATCCACCTTGGTGAGAAATGATAAATGTATGATGTGTGGAAAGGGATTTGCTGTCCCAAAGGTGCTTTTTCAAAAGGCAACTGGACTTTGGGGGTTTTTGGAAGATGTTTCGCTTCTCATCCAAGAAGCTTCTTCAGGTCTGAAGTGCTTCTTGGATGAGAAGTAAAACATCTTCTAAGAAAGAAAAACAACAAAGTCCAGTTGCCTCTTAAAAAAAGCACCTTTGGGACAACCATGACCTGGATGGCTGAGAATTTCCATAGACAAAGGGATTTGCTCAATCTCAGTCCTTTTATGGGCATAGGAAAATTAATTCATGAGAAACCATTAAAAGTAATAGAACTACCTACGTTCAAGAACTGGTTGCAAATGTACTTTTTCAGCATTGTCATTACTTTGAACACTTGCTGAACGAAGCACTCGGCAAGAGAGAACAACTTGCATAACACTCATGCTATCCCTGTTGTACAGACTGCTCAGTACAAGGGCTGTTGGGGGTGTATTTACTCTTCCTTGCTGTCTTGGGATGAAGAAAACACCATGCTGGTGGTTCCAAGGCAACCTTGGTTTTGCTGTCACCATGTAACTTACTAAATAAAGATGTATCTTTTGATTTTTCTTTCTTTCTTTCTTTCAAAGACTAGTCTCCATCATTGTTATAAGTGTCAGTCTCCTAACTCTCCTTCTATCTCTCTAAATGCACTTTTAACACATACAGAGAGGCAGGTAAGGAATATCACAGTGAGAAAGAAGATGAAAGCTTTTTTTCCGTAGGTTCCAAATAAAATTCTCCATGTAATTTATGGAGCCATGGTTGTATCCCGAGTTTGGGTTGAAGTTCAGCCCCATAGGGATGCCATTCAAAGCAGAGATTCACTGACTTGAGAAGAATAAACCATTACTGATTGGTCCAAGGTACTGTATTTTTCGGACTATAAGGCGTACTGGTGTATAAGACACACCAAGATTTTGAAGAGGTAAGTAAGAAAAAGAAGTTTTTGCTTTCCTCAGCCCCCAGGAGCACACTGCAGGTCTCCTAAACCCTCTGCGTGCCCCGTTTTTCCCCCGTTTTTGAAAAAACGGGGCACGCAAAGGATTTGGGAGGCCTGCAGAGTGCTCCTGGGAGCTGGGCAAAAACGCCTATTTAAAAAGAAAAACAAAAACAAGCATTCTGCAAGCCTCCCAAACTCTCTGTGTGCCCCGTTTTTGTGAAAAATGAGACGAGTGGGGCAGGGCTTAGGGAGGCCAAAAATGGCTGTATTCAGTGTAGTCCTCTTAGCGGGGAAAAAAGTGCATCTTATACTTCAAAAAATACGGTAAGTTTTCCCTAATTAGAAAAGTAGCTTGTGGTGAAAAATGACTGACTGTAGTACCTCAGGAGTTCTAGTTTTGGTTTGTTGCTGCCCCCGTAAACATCCTTTTATTTATAATCTGCAGAGAAATTTAATAAGGCATCCAGGAAAGGGAACAATTCATGAAGGATTGGTTGGATGCATGACAAAAACATGTATTTCAAGATAAATATAAAACTCCTCAAGAATTTAAAATTGTCCAAGTAGTGGGAAGTATCTGATCAAGAGCTTCATGCTCTTAAATCTCCAAGGAGAAGCTAGTCTTTGGATTTGTCTCTCAGAAGGCTCCAGGTAGAGCCAGGTAGAGATGGGTTCCTTCTAATGGAGCAGAGTCCTCGGAAGTTAACTAACTCTCTTGCTTCTGACAGTTTTATTTATGATGTTTATATGCTGCCACAGTGCACAAGCATTAGTGGTAATGTACAATTAGAACCAGATAGTCTTCATACCCTTTCCTCAAGAATAATTTGTTCAAGGGGATGATAACAGTGGTGAAATTCAATTTTTTTTTACTACTGGTTCTATGGGCGTGGCTTGGTGGGCGTGGCAGGGAAAGGATACTGTAAGATCTCCATTCCCACCCCACTCTAGGGGAAGGATACTGCAAAATCTCCATTCCCACCCCACTCTGGGGCCAGCCGGTTCTCTGAGCTACTCAAAATTTCCGCTACCAGTTCTCCAGAGCTACTCAAAATTTTTGCTACCGGTTCTCCAGAACCTGTCAGAACCTGCTGGATTTCACCCCGGGGATAATAGCAGTGTTCCAATACCTAAGGGGCTGTCACAGAGGACTTAATCTATTTTCCAAAGCACCTGGAAACAATGGATGGAAACTGATCAACCTAGAAATAAAGAGAAATTTTCTGATAGCGAGAACAATCAGCCAGCGGAACAGCTTGCCTTCACAAGTGGTGGGTGCTTCATCACCAGAGGCTTTCAAGAAGAAACTGGACAAGCCACTTGTCAGAAATGGTATAGGCAAGGTGTTAGGAAATTGTTATTACCCAACTGGTTGGTCAAGATCTGTTTTATTGTATTTTTCTACAACTGGTAAGAAGACTATATTGGAAAATATCCCGGGGCTGATCTTTATCTCCCTTTATACGTGTATGACTTGGAATGTTCTTGGACTGTTTTGCTTTTTCCCTAAAAGTAAAATATTATCAAAAACCCAGTTTGTTTGTACGTGAACTGTTATTATCCACAATCATTCTCAGTCGCTTTGCTTTTGTGCGTATACTCAAAAGGGTACTCTGCTCAATAACCCACAACATTGGTTATGAGTCATTTAATAAAGAATTGCAAAAGTTAATTGTGAATATTTTAACCGCGGCTCGAATTGTATTTGCCAAAAATTGGAAAGGAGAGAAGATAATTACCAATGAAGAAATTATTAAGAAAATGTTGGATTGTGCTGAAATGAGTCGATTGACATTTGAAATAAGAGAACAGGAAGATAAACAATATTATTTGATATGGGAGCTATTTTATCAATGGATAGATAATAAGCATGGAGATGAAATATTATATTATATATTATAATTATATAATATTATATAATTTATAATTATATAATATAATTATATAATTTATAATTATAAATATTATATATTATATGGCGACCCCCAGAGGGATCGCCTTCTCTCGCCTTCTCTGTGGTGGCACCCACCCTCTGGAATGATCTACCCCCCAGAGATTCGAGTGATCCCAGACCTCTGGACTTTTCGTCAGGCCCTGAAAACTCACCTTTTTCAGTTAGCCGGGCTGGCCTGATTTGATCTTGGTTTTAAATTGATATTGATCTTAAACTGGAATATTTTAAATTAATGGGCCAAACTTTATATAATCTATTTTAAAACTATTTTAACTTTTACGCACAACTGTTTTATTCTGTCCGTTCACCGCCCTGAGTCCGAAAAGAGAAGGGCGGTATAAAAGTTTGAAAAAATAAATAAAACAAAACAAAAATAAATAAATAAATAAATATATGAAATGAAATTTGGACCAAAATGTTTACACGCTTGTTTTTTGTTGGAAGAACGAACATTTGTCACATAATGAGATTTTGAAAATTCTGAGAGGACGAAGTGATTTTAACCGATCGAAACGCTGTCTGTAATCCTTTGGAAGGATGATGTTCTTATGTGGTTTTCGTTTAAAAAATAATAAAACTTTTTGCAAAAATAAAAAAGAATGAATATCCTTAACACAGGGTCTCCCGGCTTGAGCAAAAAAGGTTGGACTCCATGACCTGCAAAGTCCCTTCCAACTTCGTTGTTCTGTTATTGTTCCCCTCCAGATGATCACCTTGGGCGATCCTCTTCCTCTTAAGCTTTCCAGGATTAGAAGCAGGGGCATCTTCTTGCCAAGAACCTCCTGCTTTCCGAGATCAACAGGATTTTTTTTAAAAAAAAAAACCCCAAAAACCTTGCAAGGGAAAGACCGGAGGTGCCCGAGTGGGGCTCCCTCCAGGAAGAACCATCCTGTGGTTTCAATATGTAGAAACCCCCCCCCCCCCCCCCTTTCACAGAGGTCCTTCCGGGGAAGGGAGGCGCAGGCGGGCCAATTGCAGCGGCTGGGGGGGAGAAGCGTTTGCCGGCGGTGCTGTCGAGGGAGGCGGATCCAGGAGGCTGCCCTGCGCGCTTTATTTGAAGAACGGAGTCCGGACGGAGGGGCAGAGAGAGAGAGAGAGAGCCTCTTCCCTGCGGGTGCAGGTCTTGGAACGGGCGAGCCTTCCATGCTGCTTCTTTGGGGTCGCTCATCCGATTGTTCCCACGGCCGCCGCTTTCTCCTCCTCCTCGTGCAGATTATTTGGTTGGCCGTGCCTCTCTGTGTCTGTGTGCGTGTCTCTCTGTCTGTGTGTGTGTCTGTTTCAGGACAAGAGTTAAATGGCTGCTGAACTGCCCGGAGGAAACGTGGGCGATGGCTGTTTGGAGCTGCTGTTTGGAGGAATCGCTCAGGAGGATCCGTTTCAGAAGAGGCTACCGGGTAAAAAGGGTTCTTCCCATGCTCCCTTCATCCTCACGGTGGACTTTGCCCGGTTTTTTTTTTTTTTTGAACTTCTTTTTAGGTGTTTTTTTTAAAAATAATTGTACTGTGTTTTTGATATCCCCACTTGAGAAAGTCTCCTGGCGGTGTGCAGTTAAAAAGGGACCAGCCTTTCTCCTTGGATGCTTCCAAGGGCTAGTGGTCTATGGAAGGAGTCTGCAACCTTGGCAACTTTAAGCCTGGCGGACTTCAACTCCCAGAATTCCTGAGCCAGCTTGGCTGGCTCAGGAATTCTGGGAGTTGAAGTCCACAGGTTGTAAAAGGGCCACAGTTGCCCACCCCTGCCATAGACCAGGGGTCAAGAATATAAACCTGACAACAAACAGCACTCCTGACTAGCATAGATGAAGTTACCTGGTTTGGGTCACGAAATGTCTGTGAGAAAACAGTCAAGCTCAGAGAGCACCAAGGACCCCTCATTACAATCCTGAGCTACAAATATTCTCCTTTATTGGTACCCAATCCCCATCCCGGGCTTCCATTGCCACCCAGCTTTTACACAAAACTCAACAGTCTGAGTGTTTGTATAACAAACAGTTCCTCTGCCCTTTTTTTTTTTTCTTCCTCACTCTCAGAAACCAGAGCAACGTCGTCGATGGTGTCTTCTGGAACATCAATTGTCTTTGGTGGAGCAATAGCAATGTTTGTACTTCCAAGGAAGGTAGGAAAAAATCTTTACTTCTTCGAACTGCAGATGTCCTTCTGTAGGAGGTTAGCACCCACCCCTTTCCTAGAAGAATGAAATATTTTAGGAAACGTTAAAAAGGCAGAATATATTTCCCTGGATGAGAGCCTTGGATAGTACAGTGGTCTAAAGCACCCTGTTATTAACATCAGCTGCCTGCAATTATTGCAGGTTCGAATCTCACCAAGGCTCAAGGTTGACTCAGCCTTCCATCCTTTCTAAGGTAGGTAAATTGAGGACCCAGTTTGTGGGGGCAATAAGCTGACTTTGTATAAATATACAAAAGTATGAAGGCTATTGCTCAGCGCATTGTAAGCCGCCCTGCGTCTCCGGAGAAGGGCAGCATATAAATCAAATTAAAATAAAAAATAAAAAATGGAGAAACAGGTTTTAAAGACAAAGCAGCTCCCACCTTCCTGCCTCCCCCACTTTTGTCAATGGGCCAGAGGCAGAAACCCAGTCCTTTGTCAAAGGACCATCATCTGCAACACAATAGAACCCATCTAGCAGCAGAAACTTAACACAATAGGACCCATCTAGCAGCAGGAACTCACCACATGGCACCTGGGGAGATTACATCAGCCAGCAAGGCTAGCTAAAACCCTCACCCCCTGGGAGTCTGACAACCAATCAGGATCCCCTTTCTGGGCCCCAGGAAGTTCAAAGTCAGAGAGGGCATAAAACCAAGGACACGCTCAGCATCTCGGCCCTTTTCTATTCAGGAACTCAAACCATGTGATCCTGTCCACCATTAAACCATCTTTCCAAGCAGTCTCCATGTTTCCAGTGTCTTTTTCCCCACTTGGAGCTGAACCCAGAAGGAGATTTCTTCCTACAATTTTGTATGATCCAGCCCTCTCCTAAATAGGTGGGGGAGGGAGCTGTCTATATGAGCAGCTTTATTTTTTTAAAAAAAATTTTTTTTATTTATATGCCGCCCTTCTCCGGAGACTCAGGGCGGCTTACAATGCGTTAAGCAATAGCCTTCATACTTTTGTATATTTTATACAAAGTCAGCTTATTGCCCCCACAACCGGGTCCTCATTTTACCCACCTTAGAAAGGATGGAAGGCTGAGTCGACCTTGAGCCTGGTGAGAATTGAACTCGCAGTAATTGCAGGCAGCTGGATGTTAAATGCTGCCTTAGTAGGAGGCATTAGCCTCCTATGCCACTCAGGCTCCCTGGCATTGTGATAGGAAGTCCTATAGTGCTGCATGCATGCGGGTAATAATTTCAAAAGGAACCATCTTGCAATGCAAAGCCACCCTGTTCCCCATTGGAAGCTGAATGGACTGTACTTGGTAATTATCTCAACTCTGCAATTCCTGACAATGTAATATTATTGGAGCCGTGGTGGCACAGTGGTTAGAATGCAGTATTGCAGGATAAAAATAGATATTTACTCAAAATTAATTTTGGTATATTCTCTTAGACTAGGGGTGTCAAACTCAATTTCATTGAGGGTTGTGTTTGACCTTGGCGGGGGTGGGGTGGGGGCATGGCCAGCTCAACGTCACTCCTGTCTGGGGCGCCTGTGGCAGCCCGAATGATCTTCCAGCGAAAACAGGCTCCTGTGCTCCGTTTTCAGTTGCCACAGCCTCCTGCAACCCTCTGCCATTGAAAAGGGAGCTCGGGAGGACCCAAATAAGTTGCTTCTTTATCCTATTCGAAAAGCAGTATTTGTTCTTTAAAAATAAATTTTGCATTTAGATTATTCAGGTTATCCTTACGAAGAGGCATTCATAGTATATGTTGTTTCTGTTTCAGAATTTCATATCTTTTGAGGATGTAGCTGTGTTTTTCTCTATGGAGGAATGGGCCCTGCTGGATTTGGAGCAAAAAATTTTGTATCAAGAGGTCATGCAGGAAAACGCAAGGAATTTGGCCTGCTTAAGTAAGGGGATCTTGTTTTTCTGGGATGAAATTCTGGTGGAAGGTATTTTCTAATGAGGCACAAACAGTATTTCCATTTTATGTGTAACATCTAATGTGTTCATTCTGGACATTTTTACTGCTGCTTTCCATTTATTTTATGCCATATGCTAAATAAATAAGCAAGCAGCTGATTTTTTAAAAGCGAAATAAGAAATATTTTCCTATAATGGAGGAGAATGTCCTTATTTGCTGTTCCACTCCTATTTTGTCTGTTAAGATGAGCTAAAAACTTCGTTACCTGTAGAATGAGGAGAGTGAGTGGTCCTCCCATACAGTTTTCAATCCTGTCTGTCCCAGTTTGTAGATAATTTTAAGTACTCAATTCCTCTTTATGTTTTCTGGCTGTAATGACAGAAGCCCACAGAGAGCATCCCAAGAAAGTACCGTATTTTTTGGAGTATAAGACGCACTCCCTCCCTCCCATCCCCAAAAGAGGGTGAAAATTTGGGCGCATCTTATACACTAAATGTAGCCAAAAATGCAAGGCACAGAGGAGGCGATGGTCTGTGGCAATCCCTGCAGCCTGGAACAGCTGATTGAGGGTATTCCACCCACCAATCAGCTGCTCCTGCTGAATCAGGCTGCAATAATGTGCTGAAGCTGACCTGGCTGTTTGCTAATTGCTACAAGGACTGTCAGAGTTTGCAGCAGCAATCACGTCCAGAAAGCACACACAAGTAACTGATTTAGCAGGATTCAATAACTTCCCTTTATATATAATATAAAATAAATATACAATACCAAAAGCAGATTTTCCAACACAAGCAAAACACAAGCAGAGGAGAGGAGTTTCAGTTTTAGTTTCAGAGATCAGCACAGCATGCAGCTTTCGAACAGTTGATCTAAGCCACGGCCAGGCTCCTTGCTGTCTCCTTCCTTGTTGCTCACGCAGCAAAGAGTCTCACACACTGACAGGAAGCTAGTCAGATGAATACCGATGGATGCTGGTAGGCAGAGGCAAAAAAAATTTTTTTCTTATTTTTCTCCCCCAAAACTAAGGTGGGTCTTATACTCTGAAAAATACGGTAAATGCTAGAGAATTGGGTTGTCTGATGCACTGAGTTCTCAAGAGATGGGATCTTCCATCAAGGTGACTCTCCCTCCCGTTTTCTCCAAAGCTTCTTTTGTAAATTTTGCTTGTAAATGCGAGGATGACCAAGGATGAACAAACAACCATGCGAACCAGGTTTTTTTTCAAGGTAGCACTTCCTCATGGAGTGGAGGCTGATGTTCAATTCCCAGGTCCAAGTCCATCATTGATCCATCCTCATCAAGTCCATTTTCCCATCTACGTGATGTTTCCCTCTATTTATAACACTTATATAACATGCTCGTCTTTCAATCAGCTCTCCTGCTTCCTTGAAACTGAATCTGAAGGAGCAGTGGAGCTGATGGTGCCCACCTGAAACTCAAAATGAGCTGATCCGAAGGATTTCAAGTTTGCTTTCTGCATTATGGAGGGCAAGAGGACAATCTACGGCAAATCGTAACATCAACTCTATACCAAGCCTCGCCCCATGTTTTGAACACATCCTGACTGAAGAAGAAGAAAGATTCACAAAAAGGGTTAAAAGAAAAAAGAGCTTGTGGGAGGTGGACAGAGTTTTGGTAATATTCAAATAAGGGATGCAACAATTGGTGCTAAATCATTTGTGTCAACTTTTCTTTGTTTCTCTTCCAAGCAGCTGATGAATGGGAAACGGGAGGTTCTAGCCAAGAAGAAGCATCTTTGTCAACAGCTAGAAATGAAGTTGCAGAAAGGATGTTTGGAAGGCAAAGCCTTAAGGAAGACCAGTTAAAAGGAGGGCTGGCGAAATGTTCTCCTTTTCAATACGCAGATACCAGTGTCTTCTTCACTGAAGATGATAACCAAGAAAAAGAAGTTTGTACAGGATGCGGAAAAATACTCCGAGATAAATTGAGATTATGTGACTGTTGGAAGAGCTACACTTTAGAGAAACAAAAGGAGATCAGGTAACACTCCAGAAGGACCTTTCCTCTTACCTTAAATCAGAGGGTACAAATTGAAGAAAAACTATATACCGCATTTTTCGCTCCATAAGACACACTTTTCCCCCTCAAAAGTGACTGGAAATGTCTGTGCATCTTATGGAGCGAATATTGTGTCACATACCATGAAGTGTATTACCTCAGGGATCCCCAACGATGGGCCGCTGCCGGTCCTTTGGTAAATAGCAGTGGGCCACGGCGGGGTCCTTTTACAGTAAGGGTGTCAAACTCGATTTCATTGAGGGCTACATCAGGGTTGTGTTTGACCTTAGGGGGCTGGGGGGAGGGGCATGGTCAGTGTGGGTGTGGCCAGCTCAACATCACTCATCGAGGCTCCATTTTTGGTCGCGATGGCCTTCTGCCACTCTCTGCCAGTGAAAACGGAGCCTGGGAGGGCCGCCCTCCCAAGCTCCGTTTTCACTGGCAGGAGGCTGTTACTGCCAAAAACGGAACTATGGAGGGCTCTGCGTGGTCCTCCCGAGCTCCGTTTTCTCTGGCAGAGGCACCGTAAGCCAGTCCTTCGCTGTTTCAAGGGCGGGCCCGTGGGCCAGATCTAAGCACCTTGTGGGCTGGATCTGGCCCATGGGCCTTGAGTTTAACACCCTGTTTTGCAGTGCTGAACCCCGCCTCTTCTGTCTTTGTCATTGCCCGTCTCTTCTGTCTCTTCCGCAGTGTAGGAGTCAATAGGCAGAGCTGGCACATGAGAGGACACCTATCTGTGGTCCTCTCAGGCTCCGCCTCCTGCCCTCACTACACTGCTGCCCCATATTCAGCATTCCATATTTACAGTACTCTGATGGGGACACGTAATGTAAGGGGGCATTCTGATGGGAATGGGGATGCAAGGGGGCATTGCGGAAACAAAATATGGTCGTATGAATAGTGCCTAAGAAAGTGTCCTCTAATAAAATGTCCCCTATTAAGGTAAAACCTTAAGCGTGTCCCCCATAACAGTGCGTCAGCAACAAATCCACCCACATAACAGTATGTCCGCAGCAGATATATTATATATATATTATATTATATTTTATATTTATATTATATTATATTTATATTTATATTTATATCCCCTATAATAGTGTGTCATTCCTTGATGTTCTCAGCTACAGTGCTCTCATAACAATAAGGAACACATTACTGACAGTTCTTTTACTACTATATTTTTTTTTTTTGCAGAAAAAGACTAGCATATAAAATTCCTTTTAAACTGGAAGTAGTAAAATATGCTGAGGAACATGGAAACAGAGCAGCGGCGAGACATTTTGGGCCACCTCCAACTGAAAAAATGATTAGAGAGTGGAGGAAACAGGTGGAGCAACTGCAAAACGTAAAAAATAAAAATAAGCACAATTTTCGTGGGCAAACTGCAAAGTGGCCACAGTTAGAAATGGACATGAAAGAGTGGATCACATGTCACTGGAATAATGGCTTCTCAGTTTCCACAAAAATGATAATATATGAAGCCAAACGTATTGCTGTAGAGAAAGGCATTCAGGATTTTACAGGGTCACCATCGTGGTGCTACAGATTTCTGAGGCGATGTGGCCTTGCTTTGCGCACCAAAACTACAGTTGCGTAAAAAAATGCCAAAATAATATGAATCTAAGATTCCATCTTTTCATAAATTTGAAATTGATGCTAGGAAGAAAAATGATTTTGAAATTGGCCAGATTGGGTTTATGGATGAAGTCCCGCTAACCTTTGATGTGCCATCTAATAAGACTGTCGACCTGAAAGGTGCCAAAACCGTAACCGTGGAAACCTCAGGACGTGAGAAAACACATTACATGGTTGTGTTGTCCTCCTGTGCAGATGGCACCAAATTGTTACCGAAGTTAATTTTCAAAAGGAAAAACTTTCCAAGAGAAGTGATTCCACACGGAGTTGTGCATGTTCATGAGAAAGGATGGATAGTTAAAAATAAATGAGAGTATGGGTTGAAAAAGTGGTCAGAATGTCCTGGAGGGCTGTTGAAAAAACGTGCTTTATTAGTGCTTTATAAAAAGAGCTTTAAAGAAGTGAAGACTCATCTAGCTTTAATTCTTGGGGGTCTTACCAGCCAGTTGCAACCCCTTGATGTTTCCATCAACAAACCATTTAAAGTTTATGCAAGAAGAGTGGAACAAATGGATGGTTGCTGATAATCATGATCTGACACCTACCGGACGAATGAAGAGGCCCACTATCACTTAAGTTTGTGAATGGGTTAAAACATTATGTGAAAACACTCGGTGAAGGACAAAATCGTTGCACGGTCATTCAAAAAATCTGGCATTAGCAATGCCTTAAATGGAACTGAAGATAGTATCACATATGAAGATAGTATCACATATGAAGATAGCAAAGAAAGTGATATCAATGATTGTTAGCAACTGAGCTTCATAAATTCTGACACTAGTGAGGATGAGTTCTTGGGGTTTCCAGAAAAGTAGAAGAGTGCTTGAAACTTAAAGTCTCTCCTCATTTGTTAGTGACAGTGATGATGGTTCTTAATACCGCTGTTGACTTTACATGGTTGAAATATTATTCTGCTATATTTTATTAAATATATTAGTACACCATTTGGTTCAGAATATTTTTTTTTTCTTATTTTCCTCATCTAAACCTAGGTGCGTCTTATGGTCAGGTGCATCTTATAGTGCAAAAAATATGGTAAATGCCTGGAGTGCAGAAAAAGCTTCAGGGATTTGAGTTATTTCCCATAAAAGGATCCACACGGGAGAAAAAGCGTACGAATGTAAGGGACGTGGAAAAAACTTCAGTTTTCCACAAAGCTTTGGTGCCCATAAAATGATCCATACTGGGGAGAAACCATATGAGTGCAAGACTTGAACATTGGGTGTAATCTAACAAAATGAAATTCAACGGTGAAAAAAGCAAGGTTCTACATTTAGGCAAGAAAAACAAAATGCACAGGTACAGTATATGTCGTACCTTGCTCAATAGTAGTAACCGAGAGGGATCTTGGAGTCCTAGTGGACAACCATTTAAGCCAGCAGTGTGCAGCAGCTGCCAAAAAAGCCAACACAGTCCTACGCTGCATAAACAGAGGGATAGAATCAAGATCGCGTGAAGTCTTAATACCACTTGGTAAGGCCATACTTGGAATACTGCATTCAGTTTTGGTTGCCATGATGTAAAAAAGATGTGGAGACTCTAGAAAGAGTGCAGAGAAGAGCAACAAAGATGATTAGGGGACTGGAGGCTAAAACATGAAGAACGGTTGCAGGAACTGGGTATGTCTAGTTTGAGGAAAAGAAGGACTAGGGGAGACATGATAGCAGTGTTCCAGTATCTCAGGGGTTGCCACAAAGAAGAGGGGGTCAAGTTATTCTCCAAAGCACCTGAGGGCAGGACAAGAAGCAATGGGTGGAAACTAATCAAGGAGAGAAGCAACTTAGAACTAAGGAGAAATTTCCTGACAGAACAATTAATCAGTGGAACAACTTGCCTCCAGAAGTAGTGAATGCTCCAACACTGGAAGTTTAAAGAGAGGATTGTGTGAAGTGCTGTAGGGTTTCCTGCCTAAGCAGGGAGTTGGACTAGAAGACCTCCAAGGTCCCTTCCAACTCTTATTCTGTAAATTCTGTAAGTATTGTGCAAAGAGCTTCAGACAAAAATATCATCATACTGAACATGAAAAGACCCACATGGGGGAAATTGTATCAGTGCCAAGACTGGAAAGAGCTTCCATGCTGCAAAATTCCTCATTTATCATAAAAGTATCCACACATGGGAAAAACCATATGAATGCAAGGAATGTGGAAAGCTTCCCATTTTTGAAGCAGCCTGACATTCCATAAAAGAATCCACGCTGGAGAGAAACCATATAAATGTACGCAATGTGGGAAATGCTTTGCTACATCAGGCTACGTCACTTGCCACAACAGAATCCACACCGGGAAGAAACAATATCAGTGCCAGAACTGTGGAAAGGGCTTTAGGCAAAAACATCATTATACTCTACATAAAAAGATCCACACAAGGGAGAAATCACATAAATGTCAGGAGTGTGAAAAGAGCTTCTATTTTGCAAAACAACTTACTTCCCATAAAAGGATCCACGCAGGGGAGAAACCCTATACATGCCAAGAATGTGGGAAAAATTTCCGCTCTTCAAGACACTTTACTTACCATAAAAGAATTCACACAGCGGAGAAACCATACAAACGCAAGGAAGGTGGAAAGAGCTTCCATTTGGCAACCAGCCTTACTTCCCATTGCAGAATCCACACTGGGGGAAAACCATATAAGTATATGGAACGTGGGAAATGCTTCACTACATCAGGTTCCCTCACTTTCCATAAAAGGATCCACACTGGAGAGAAGCCGTATAAATGCACAGCGTGCTGGAAATGCTTTGCTACGTCAAGTTCTCTCATTTGCCATAAAAGGATCCATACCGGGGAGAAACCATATCAATGCAAGAACAGAGCTTCTGTTCTGTCCCCCTTCCCCACACAGGCAAACACACAACCAGGCACGCCTGCCAAGATTTTATTAAGCAATCAGACTAGAAACCCTTGCAGATAAAAGTTTTGGCAGTAAACTGCGAAATGCCTGCCAAGTCAGTTTTCACTCACAATCAGCAAGAGAGAGAGAGTTTATCCTCAGTTCGGTTCAGTAGCAAAAAATAATCCATGAAGCAAGAATTAGCCAAGATCCAATCCAAAATATGCACAAGCCAGATTTCAGGTAACGTGATGTGACTCTCAGGTTTTTAACTTTGACTGTCACAAAGCTTGAAGAGCAGTGACACCCACTTTTATTCCTTGTGGGGTGTGACTCAGTGACTCAGCTCAATTTCTGGCCTTCCCACGCCTCTTTCGTTGCTGTGCACGCTTCTCCCTCCGACGCTGCCTGGGATCAAGCCAGGATTCATCATCCTCACTCCCTATCTGTTGTTGTTCCGATATGCTTTCCTCCTGGCATATCCCAGGCTGTTCCTCTTGGCCTTCGGATGGAACCTGAGGCATTGCCAGAGAGGAGGGTCCTGGAGAGGGAGGCCTTGTCAGTTCCTCCCCATCACCTTCTGAGTCCTCTTCCTCTGTTAGGCCAGGCTCGGGAGTTGGGGTCACAACAGCTTCAGACAAAAATCTAATTATACTGTACATGAAAGAATCCACATGGGAGTGAAACCATATCAATGCCAGGAGTGTGGAAAGAGCTACAATGATTCTGAGGGCCCTTTTTTCCCACAAAAAAAGCCACACGGATGAAAACCAATTTCAGATTCTGGAAAGAGCTTCCGTTCTGCAAAACACCTAAAAGGATCCACACAGGGGAGAAACCATATGAATGTCAGGAATGTGGAAAATGCTTCATTTTGTCAGGTTCCCTCACTTACCATAAAAAGATCCACAGCGGGGAAAAACTATATAAATGCAATAAGTGTGGAAACAGTTTCAGAGTTTCAAGTTCTCCGACTTCCCATAAAAGGCTTCACACCAAGGAGAAGCCATAGAAATGAGCAGAATGTGAAAAGGGCTTCGCCACACCAGCTTCCTTCATTTGCGATAAAAGGGTCCACACTCGGGAGAAGACATATCAATGTTTGGAATGCGGGAAAAGTTTTAGAACTAGCAGTATGTTTAATCATCACAGGAACATCGACACAGGGGAGAAATATAAGCAGAAAATGCTTCACTAATTCAAATTCCCCCACTTGCCCTAAAGCGATCCACACAGTGGACAAACCATATAAGTGCATGGAGTGTGAAAAGAGTTTCCCAAGCAGCAGTCATCTTAGTCACCAAAGAGCCTTGGTAGTACAGTGGTTTAAAGCACCCTGTTATTAATACCAGCTGCCTGCAATTATTGCAGGTTCGAATCTCACCAGGCTCAAGGTTGACTCAACCTTCCATCCTTTCTAAGATAGGTAAATTGAGGACCCAGTTTGTGGGAGCAATTAGCTGACTTTGTATAAATATACAAAAGTATGAAGGCTATTGCTTAGCGCATTGTAAGCCGCCCTGAGTCTCCGGAGAAGGGCGGCATATAAATCAAATTTAAAAAAA
>WNWU01015007.1:0-11429 GCA_012654045.1 Ptyas mucosa | reverse complement strand
AATCTGGGTCCTCATTTCACCTACCTTAGAAAGGATGGAAGGCTGAGTCAACCTTGAGCCTGGTGGGATTAGAACTTTGTGGTTTTTATTTGGCCTTGCTACTGAGGCTTGCAGTAAGAGCTGTTGACTTAAAGTATTTTGTAATTATTCCGGTACATTTTATAAAAGAGTAACTTTCCATCCATTCTCAGATCTTCTTACCCGCTGTTGACTCACTGACAGTTCCATTCCCTATAATGGGACGGCTGGCGATGCGGCGGGGACACAACAAGGGGGGGACGTAGCAGGCAGCAGATGAGTGGATGCCCACTAACAGGCGCTGCCATGATGGATCTGAAATGACAGGTTCTCATAATATATAAACAGCTAGTCCTCGACTTAGGACCGCAGTCAACCCCAAAATTTCCATTCCTAAGCCGGACTGTTGGAAAGCAAGCTTTGGCCCCTTTTTATGACCTTCCTTACCGCAGTTGCTCTGTGAATCGCTGCTGTTAGTGACACAGTCATTAAGTGAATCAGTCTTCCTGCTGGTCAGGAGGTCGCAAAAGGGGATAGCCTGACCCCGGGGACCCCTGCAGCCTTCATAAATACGAGCCAGAACTCTTATCACCTGACCATAGGGATGTCACAATGGCCTTTAAGTGTGAAAAATTGCTCTTTTTTGTTTGTTTGTTTCTATCTTCAAATAGTTGCTAAACGAATCATCATAAGTCGAGGACTAGCTGTCTTTCCAGAAAATAGCCACGCTGTTTCTGCGGCGGAGTGAGACTGGTCTTGAAAATAATTTGCTTTTTTTAATTTTTATTTTCTGTAGGGAGAATTGGGGTGCTTGGAGAGCCCCCTCCCCCCAAGCTTCTTCGCTTTTGCACCTGCGCCGGCCTGGTGCCTGCATGGTGACCCGATGGCATCCCGCAAAGGATCGGCCACCAGTCCCGGAAACGCACCCGTTGGCAATGGCCGAGACCGGGAAGACGTGGAGCTGGCCGAGCTCGGACCCCTTTTAGAGGAGAAAACCAATCCGGGAACGTCCCGTTCGGCCAGTGTAAGTATGGATTTCCACACCATGGAGGTGGGAAAATCAAGCCATTAAAGTATGAATTGATTGATTAATTCAAGTATTGAAGCTCCTTTGCAGCCAGCCCAATGGAAGAGACTGAAGGAGGAATGGAGGCCCACAGTGTTTGGGGTGAAAGGCTGCCTTGGGATTTGTCATCCGGGGGGGTGGGGGTGGGGGTGGATAATCACCAATTCGGCCTAAAGAATGTTGAGTGATGACATTTATTTGGGGTATTGGTTATTAAAATTTAGATTTATAAATTTAGAGGAAAGAAAAAAGAGAAGGAAAAAGAAGATACGGAAAGGAATAAAAAAGAAGGGAAGAGGAAAGGAAACATGAATAAGGGAAGGAAGGAACAAGAGGGAAGGAAGGATGGAGAGGAAGAAGAGGGAAGGAAAAAATAGGAACAAAAAAGAAGGCAGGAAGAGAGCAAGGAAAAAGAAGAGAGGGAGAAGGAGACAAAGCAGGAAGGGAAGGAAGGAAGGAACAAGGAAAGAGAAAGAAAGAAAAAGAAGAAATTTCCCTTCCTTCGGCCCTGGTACTAAAGATATACAGAACAAAAGTGTTTAAAAAGAACCCCCTGAAAATTAAAAAAAGTTAAAAATTAAAATTAAACCTTGGTGTTCTAGTTTGAAACAACTGATTTGGCAAAGTCTCCTGCTGACAACTGGAGCCTGCAAACATCCTAAGAAATTCACAAAGGAGCATTTGCAGATAGATAGAAGAGAGGGAAGGAGGGAGGGAGATAGAGATGTGTGTGCCTTTATGTGTGTGAGAGAGAAAGAGATGATAGTAGATAGAGAGATGAGAAATAGATGAGAAATGGAAGATACAGATGAGAGAGAGTTGAGTGGAGAGAGAGATGATAGGCAGGCAGGCAAGCAGAGAGAAATATGGGGAGAGAGATAATATATAGAGGTAGGTAGGTAGGTAGATATGTTTCCCCTGAAATAAGACCCTGTCATATTTTTTTTAACCCTGAAATAAGCGCTTGGCCTTATTGCCATGTGCTCAAAAGCCCGATTGGTCTTATTATTAGGGGATGTCTTATTTTGGGGGGAAACAGGATAGATAGATAGATAGATAGATAGATAGATAGATAGATAGATAGATATAACAGATGAGAGATGAGATGACAGACAGAGAAAGAGCGAGAGAAAGAGATGAGGGAGAGAGAGGAGAGATGATAGATGAGATGATAGATAGATTATAGATAGGTAGATGGAGGGAAAGAGATGACACAGATAAGAAATAAGAGAGAGATGAGATAGACAAAGACAGACAGAGAGAGAGAGACTGACAGGGAAGAGATGGATAGAGGGATGGATGGGAGAGAGACAAACAGGAAGAGAGATGTATGGGTAGATGGATATAGATTAGAGGGAGGGATAGATTAGCGATAGAGAAATAGGGAGAGATGATAGGGAGAGTTGAGAGCGAGATGATAGAGATTATAATGGATGATAGATGATAGAGAAAGATGAGATAATTGAGGGAGATGATAGATATTAGAGGGAGGGAGGGAGAGAAAAAAAGAGAGAGGTGTTTTTGTATATGCAGAATCTTGCTCTGTTAATCACTTGGAGAGCTGGCCATCCATATTTAACTGAGGTTTAAAAGCAGTGAATTCTCTTAGCTGGCCTTGTGTGACATTTGGGTGTTTATCTGCTTTTTGCACTTCGGACCGTTTTAAACATCTTTTTCTGAATTTTTCAGCAAGTACAAATCTTGCAAACTCCAGTTGCGGAACCCCGAAAACACGAATTAAATCAAATTGTCTTCCAATGCAAATCCAGAGATTTTGGCCTCCATTCCTGGCTTGCTTTACAAGTTGCTCTGCTTGCATTTTAAACTTCTTTTCCTGCCCTAAAAAAATCCAGTTTTGCCAGAAATGGGGAGGGGGGGGACACCTAAAAAGGAAAAAAAAATGTTCTTTGACATTTTGACTTGCTGCCACAGTTTGCCAGTGTGAATTGTTCCCTCTTTGCTGCAGGAAGAAAGCGCCTGGGCTGTAGATCCGGTCCTCGATTTACGACCTCCATTGAAACCGCACATTCTGTCATTAAGCAAAATGGTTATTCAGCGGGTGGCGCCTTGCCTTGTTTGAATCCCTGCAGTTGTTGAGGGAACCAGGCAGTCGTTAAACAAAGCAACAATAGTGAAAAAAAGTGATTTATGACGTATGACCATCACAGCATTTCCTAGGGTCAGGTGATCAAGATTTCGGTGCTTGGCCACCGTCACATTTTTATGTGGCTTATACCATCCCAGAGTCACGTGATCGCCATTTGCAACCTTCTCACCCAGCAAAGTTAAGACAGAAGCTGGATTCATTTAATGGCCACATGATTCACTTAACAACTTCAGTCATTTGTTGAGCCATCATGCAATCAAGGGAAGGGGAGGGAAGGGAGATTGGAATTGCACAAAAGGAAATTAGTGCAAGTTCGAATCTCACCAGGCTCAAGGTTGACTCAGCCTTCCATCCTTCTGAGGTAGGTCAAATGAGGACCCGGATTGTGGGGGCAATAAGCTGACTTTGTATAAAAAAAGAACACCGCTTGGGGGGGCCAAAAGCCCTACTAAGCAGGTATATACAAAAGTATGAAGGCTATTGCTTAACGCATTGTAAGCCGCCCTGAGTCTCCGGAGAAGAGCGGCATACAAATCAAATCAATAAATAAATAAATAAACAATAAATAAAGGGAAAGGAAGGGAAGGGAAGAAGGAAAGGGAAGGAAAGGAAAGGTGGAAAGGAAAAGAAAGGGAGATGAAGAGAAGGAAAGAGGAAAGGAAGGGTGGAGACAAGAGAAAGGGAAGGAGAAAGGAAGTGAGGGAGGGATGGAAGGAAGGAAGAAAAGAGCAGGAAGGAAGGATAGAGGGAAGGAGGGGTGGACAGGAAAGAAAGGAAGGATAGAGGATAGATGGATGGAAAGAAGGAAGGAAAAAGAAAAGGAACAGTACAAAGAAGAGGAAATGGAGGGAGAGAAAGAAAAAGAGAAAGATTAACATTTCTGAGCAAGCACAAACTTCGCAGAGCCCAGCTGCCACACCCCAAAAACCAGAATTAAAGTCCCAACTGGGTTAATGCATCTAGTCCTTGGCTTAAGGACCACAACTGAGCCCCGAATTTTTGTGGATAAGCAAATCATTTGTTAAACGAACTTTGTCCCATTTTACAATCTTTCTTGCCCCCGTGAATCCCTTTCAGCTCATAAATTAAATCATGTGGTCGTTAAGTGAATCTGGCTTCCTCATGGACTTCGCTGGTCGGAAGGTCGTGATCGCCTGATCCCGGGAAACTACGACCGTCATAATTATGACTCAGTTGCCAAGCCTCACAATCTTGACCCTGGGGACGCTGCAAAAGTCATAAGTGCGAAAAATGGTCATAAATCGCTTTTTTCAATCCCATTATAACTTTGAACGGTCACTATACAAGTCGATGACTGCCAGCATAGTGTTTTTTTTTCAACCAATCAACCCAGAGAGGCTGCTGAGTTTGCATAAGCTCCGGTTTCAAGAGATCGTCCCGAGACCCCTTTTGTCAAGACATTCACACCTTCGCGGTCTCTTTTTTTTTTCTCTCCGTAGAACCCGTGTCAGCCATGCCCGGCGACTCAGGAGGAAGAGGAGGAGGAAGTAAGGGTCTTAACCCTCCCTTTGCAAGCCCACCATGCTATGGAGAAGATGGAAGAATTCGTCTACAAGGTAACTCGTCGGTTGTCTGAGACAGAGCCCTGTTCCTCTTTCGGAGGGCCATGTTCCCGCAGGAATTGGCGAGCGTTTTCTCGCGAGAAAAAAATTGAGCACAGAGCGGCATCAAAGGGGGCATGATGAGGATTTCCACAAGACCAGGGGTGTGAAACTCAATTTCATTGAGGGCCGGATCAGCATTGTGGTTGGCCTCCGTGGGCCAAGGGGAGGGGCGTGGCCAGGATACTCGCAGCCAACTGGGCGTGGCCAGCTTGAAAACTCACACACACACACACTTGTGAAAGGCCAGAGATGCTGGTTTGAGTGCAGCACTGATCTGAAACCTTGTGGCATCCATGCCAGGATGGGGTGGGCCAGGCTGAGGCGACGCTGGTCCAATGCCTCCTATACATGCAGATGTGCGCCAGGATGGGTGGGTCTGGCCTGTGGGCGCCTGTTCATGCCACCAATACACACATGTGTACACCGGGATGACGTGGGCCAGGCCGAACCAACGCGGTCCGATCCCTTAACAGTTTCCAGGACAGCCGCATGGGCCGGATCTGACCACATCAGATTGACACCAATGGCACTCGGCTTTCTAACTTCAGCTCGACTCGCTTAACGACCGTGTCACTAATTTAACACCTTCACTTAAGAAATGTGGGAAGAATGTCATAAAACTCACTTTGCGCATTTCTCGCTTTAGCAGCGAAAATCCTGGGCTCCATTTTGGTCATCAACTGAGGACTCCATCATCTTTTTGTTGTGTCCTCTTGAACGATTGTCTCACTGTGGGGCAAATTTGGTAGAGGTTTTTCAGGGGGGTTTTGGGGGAGGAATCTGACTCAGAGCCTGTCGTTTAGCCTTTCCTAGAGAGCTGGACCAACGCCACCCCTATGAGGTAGGCCGAGGCAAATGTGCTCGGTGAAAATAACCAGATTTTTTGTCGGCCACAGGTCTGGGAAGGCCGGTGGCGAGTCATCCCCTATGATGTGCTACCCGATTGGCTGAAGGACAACGATTACCTGCTTCACGGACATCGCCCGCCCATGCCATCATTCCGTGCCTGTTTCAAAAGCATCTTTCGCATCCATACCGAGACCGGCAACATCTGGACCCACCTGCTCGGTGAGACCGGCCATCGTTTCCGCAAAGCACCCTCCCACCCACCCCCCAATGAAAATTAAATTCCATTCCTCCCTGTGGTTTTCCTTTCCTTCGCCCATCCGAAATCAAGGAATTTAATCCGGCCGGGACCCGAGTTCGAATCTTGCCCTGGCTAAGGCATTTTAATCCAGCCTGAAGAATAAATGAGAAAGAGAACCTTTCTGATCTAGATGGAGTTGCATCCCAATTATGGAGTTTTTTTTTTCCCACCACTGTATTTAATCAAATCGTGGTCGTTAAGTGAATCTTGCTGTCCCCATTGACTTTGCTTGTTGGCAGGTTGCAGACGGCGATCATGTAACAGTGGGAGGCCGCAACCGTGGCAAATAGACCCTTAATTTTGATTAAGTGACCATGGGGATGTTGTGACGGTCATAAGTGCAAGGAGGAGGGCTGATCATCAGTCATGTTTTGCCCTGCTGTTGTAACTTCAAACAGTCGTTAAATGAACACGGGTCGTCCTTGAGTTAAAGAGTTCGTTTACGACCGTCCGAAGTTACAAGGGCACTGAAAATAGCGACTTACAACCGTTTTTCACACTTACAACCATCAGAGCATCTCCATGGTCATGTGGTCAACATTCAGATACTTGGCCACCGATTCATAATTACGACGGTAGCTCAGGGTTACGTGATCCCCTTTTGCGACCTTCTGATGAGCAGCATCAATGGGGCAACCCAGGTTCACTTATCAACCATGTTGGTAACTTACGGCCTTGGCTAGAAAGTTAAAACTCAATGACTCTCTCAGTAGCAGAAATGTTGGGTTCAATTGTGGTCATAAGTCGAGGACTACATATAGAGAACAGATGGTTCCCTTAACGGGGGACATTCCCTTAACGACCACTACAACATCGTGAAATTGGGTCAGTCACCGGGGCAACCTACTTTACCACGTCACGTGGGCGACCTGCTTTACGACTGTCACACCTTTATGACCGCATTGGGCATGTTCTGTTACAGTCGTAAACCGAGGACTATCTTTAATTTAAATGGGCGCCGTGTTGTGGGGATTTCACGCATAAAGCAAACAAAAGATGCCTTATTGAGTCCTGTTGTGTTTATTTTCCTTTTTTTGTAACACACAATCGCCTTAAACAAACACACACACACACACACACACACACACCCAAGCAAAGCCTTGGGGATTAAAGCATTCGGCTGATCGCAGGGCGCCTGACTCGGCACCCCGCTGCGGGGAGGGATTACTGGCTTCGGAGTCCATCGGTGTTAAGCTGCTTTTGGCCGAAGAAGTCACCTTGATTTCACATTCATTGTTGTGGTGATTATTTCATCAAGTGGCTTATTCTTCCTTGTCAGCAGTCCTCGACTTATGACCATTAGTTTTAGGACACGGCTAAGGGCTTGTCCTTGCACATACGTCTCTTCATTAGAGTTTTATCTGCCCTTAATTATTTTGTAAGTGATTCAAGGCAGTGAACATCCCTAATGCTCCTTTCCCCCTCTTCTTTTCCCCCCACAACAACGGTCCTATGAGGTGGGTTGGGCAGAGAGAGGGGTGGGGGGGACTGGCCCAGAGTCACCCAGCTGGCTTTCATGCCCAAGGCGGAACTAGAACTCACAGTCCCCTGGTGATTGGCCCAAAGTAATGCAGTTGGATTTCAAGCAGGACTAGAACTCACCGTCTCCTGGTGAGTGGCCCAAAGTCATCTCTCCCTAGCCCCCCCTGTTTCCTCTTCCCCAACAGGCTTCGTCCTCTTCCTATGTCTCGGGGTCCTGACCATGCTGCGCCCCAACATGTACTTCCTGGCACCCCTGCAGGAGAAGGTGGTTTTCGGGATGTTCTTCCTAGGCGCCGTGCTGTGTCTCAGCTTCTCCTGGCTATTCCACACCGTCTACTGTCATTCGGAGAAGGTGTCACGGACGTTCTCCAAGTGAGTGTGCCCAGATGGGCTTCCCTAGGGCCGCTTCTCGGGTTGCCTTTGTGTTCGGAGGTAGACTTATGACGGTTCACTTAGTGACCGTTCCAAATTACAACATCACTTGGGGAGAAAAAAAGCGACTCGGGACCGTCTTTTCACACTTATGAATGTTACGGCCTCCCCGTCATCCAGACTCAGACACTCGGCAAGCAACTCGTACTTACGATGGTCGCGGCATCCCAGGGGTCAACAGCACTGGAAGAAGGGACGTAGGACCGTTTTTCACACTTACGACCATGATGTGATCATAATCCAAATGCTTCTCAACTGACTCGTATTTATGACTGGCAGTGTTCACGTGATCTCACCTGACAAACCGAATCAACGGGGAAGCCAGATTCACTTAATGAACGTGTGACACACTGAACAACGGCAGTGATTCAGTTAACGACTGTGGGGCAAAAAGGTCGTAAAATGGAACAAAGCTCACTCAACAGCTGTCTCGCTTAGCGACGTCAATCGTGGGCTTGATTGTGGCCCTGAGTCAAGGCCTGGCTGTAAATATGTGCCACTTGCCAGCAGCCAAATAGGGATGATGTGATAGTCATAAGTACAAGGACCTGACTGATTAATACAGACAGTCCTTGACTTACGACCAGAAGCAGGAGCGAATTTCCATTGTTAAGCAAGGCAGTTATGAAATGGGTGAAGGTTTTTTTGCCTCAATTATGTAGCAGATCTGTGAAGTTGTTAAGTGAGTTGCCTCATCATTAAGCGTATCTGTCTTACCCCGTAGACTCAGCTGGTCAGAAGCCGGCAGGGAAGGCTATAAAACCACGATCACGGGTCCCTGGGATGTTGTGACCGTCATAAAATATGATCCAGTGGCCCAGCACTGGAGATTTTATCACAGGACCGTCATAAGTTTGAGCACCAGTGGCAAGTCCCTTTTTTTTTTTTAATACAGGTGGTCCTTGACTTGCGAACGCAATTGAGCTCAAAATTTTTGTTGCTAAGAGAGATATTGGTTGAATGAATTTTACCATTTTAGGACCTTTCTTGCCACCGTCATTAAGTGAATCACTGCCATTGATAAGTTAGTCACACGGTTGTTAAGTGAAATAGGCTTCCCCATTGCTTGTCAAAAGGTCACAAATGGGAATCCTGTGAGTCCAGGAACTGCAACTGCCATAAATATGAGTCAATTACCGGGCATCTGAATGTCACTCACATGACCATGGTCATAAGTGTGAAAATCACTCTAACTCTAAAAAATGGTCAAAAGTGTGAAAAACTCTTATAACTCACGTTTTTCAGTGCCGTCGTAACGCCCTCAATGAACTGTTGTTAGTCGAGATGACACCCTGGGCCAGCGATGTATAAGCGCTGTGAATCCCAGCCCAAAAATACAGTCCTTGACTTACAGCCAGAATGGTGCCCCCCAAAAATGGATATAATTGAAAATTCGTTAAGTGAGTTTTGTCCTGTGTTATGACGTGTTTCTTGCCGTGGTTCTTAAGGGAATCCCTGCTGTTGATACATTAGAAACCTTGTTAAGTGAATTTGCAAATTGGAAAAGGGTCTTCGTAGGTCATCTAGTCCAGCCCCTTTGAATGGTCACTAAAGGGACTGTTGTAAGTCTCTGTACTGTCGTAACTACCCGTGTTCATTAAGCAAATGGTCGTAAGGCGAGGACAGCCTGTATTTTTTTTTAAACAACACTGAGCCTGTTCTCTCCATCGTAGGTTGGACTACTCAGGAATCGCCCTGCTGATTATGGGAAGTTTTGTCCCGTGGCTTTACTACTCCTTCTACTGCTCACCCCAGCCACGGCTCATCTATCTGTCCATCGTCTGCGTCCTGGGCATATCTGCCATTATCGTGGCCCAGTGGGATCGCTTTGCCACCCCCAAACACAGGCAGACCCGAGCAGGTATGGACGTCGTTTCCACTCCCAGAACCCCCCAATTTGCACACTTTAAAAGGGGAGGACACCGACTCCCAGAATCCCCCAGTCCCCATCTTTTTAAGAGGAAAGACTCCCATTCCCAGAACCCCCCAATTTGTACACTTTAAGAAGGGAGGACTCCAACTCCCAGAATTCCCCCAGCCGGAATGCTTTGAGAAGAGTGGACATTCGAGGCTAAGCTTTGACAGGAACCCTTTCCTCACATACCGACGGGCGTCTCTTTCCTTTCTCAGGGGTCTTCCTCGGGCTGGGCCTGAGCGGCGTGGTACCCACAATGCACTTCACCATCGCCGAGGGTTTCGCCAAGGCCACCACGGTGGGCCAGATGGGATGGTTCTTCCTGATGGCTGTGATGTACATCACCGGAGCCGGACTTTACGCAGCTCGTATTCCAGAAAGGTTCTTCCCGGGCAAATTTGACATCTGGGTGAGGTTTTTTTGGGGTGGGGGCAGGTGATTTTCAGGGGGAGAAGGAGACAGTGATGGGACTTATAGTTCGACCCACCTAGATGAGTTGAAAAAAAACCAGCGACATGGACGGTCCTCATCTTACGACCAAAAGGAAGCCCATAATGGATTTCTTAAGTAAGAATTGGTTCAGTGAGTTTTGTCCCATTTTGTGACATTTCTTGCCACTGTTAAGGGAATCCCTGCAGTTGATCAGTTAGTATGACCTGGTCGTTAAGTGAATCTGGCTTTTTGTATCCATGCCATTGTAAACTTCAAGTGGGGCATCAGAATGTGGATCACATGGTCGTAAGTGTGAAAATCGTTCATAACTCTGAAAAATGGCCGTACGTGTGAAAAACAATCATAACTGACTTTTTTCAGTGCTGTTTTAACTTTGAACGGTCACTAAATGAACTGTTGTAAGTTAAGGACTCCCTGTAGAGATGACACACACACCCCGGCCAGAGGTGCAAACAGTGGGAAAATCCCAGTCAAAAAATACAGGGATTCCTCGTCTTATGACCAGAATGGAGCCCCAAATAGATGTCTTTAAGTGAGAATTGGTTCAGTGAATTTTTATCCTGTTTTACACGGTTATTAAGGGAATCCCTGCAGTTAAACAAGTTAGTAACCTTTTGGAGCAGAACAGATCCCAGCCACAGTATACAGAGGAGTCCTCGACTTACGGCAACAATGGAGCCACCAATTTCTGCTGCTAAGCAAAATTGTTTTGAAGTTTTGCCCCATTTTATGACATGGTTCTTAAGGGAATCACTGCAGTTGTTAAGTCAGTAACACGGTCATTAAACGAATCCGGCTTCCCCATTGACTTTGCCTGTCAGAAGGTTGTAAAAGGGATCACGTAAACCCTGGAATACTGTGACCGTCACAAATCTGAGCCAGTTGCCAAGTGTCTGAATTTGTATTGCGTGATCACTGTGTTGTTGCAACGCTCGTAAGTGTGGGAAATGACCCTCAGTCCCTTTTGTCAGGGCCGTTGTAACTTGAAAGTCACTAAACGAACGGTTGTAAGCCAAGGACTCCCTGTATCAGTGTGTGGGATTTTAAAACATCCAGAATTTGTACTCACTAATTCGACAGACCACTCTGATGTACAAAGAAAGAAGGTTTATTGAATTGGGTTTGCAAAGGCAGGCCTCCACGTCCCTTCCCAATGTGGATTGGGATCGTGAAGCGCACTTTTC
>WNWU01014987.1:0-31997 GCA_012654045.1 Ptyas mucosa | reverse complement strand
TTTCCTTTCCTTTCCTTTCCTTTCCTTTCCTTTCCTTTCCTTTCCTTCCCTTCCCTTCCCTTCCCTTCCCTTCCCTTCCCTTCCCTTTCCCCCTTTCTTCTTGTTTTTGCATAGATTATGATGATTTAATTTAAAGTATTTGCAATGAAGCAGAGGGTGTTCCATACAGAATAGATTATTCTGCAATAGTTTATCTGAGGTGTCTTGTTAAATACTTAAAGCCACTGCTGATGCAAAATGGATTTAACCTAATTTGCCATTGGCTTTACAGATACAAGATGCCAGTTTATAGCAAAGAGGTAGTAAAAGATGATTATTTTTTTTAAAAAAAATGGAATTTCTCTTTTAGTAATGATGGAAAACAGATCCTACATAGAACTTCACTTCAGTCTTCAGATTGAGAAATATTTAAGGTTCTGGCATTTGTATACTGAGGTCATCAAACTCATTTTGTCATTTCCTCCAATCCTGCTACGGTGCCTATGAGAAAAAGTGATGACCAAGTCAATCCATAATGGATAACTGGTATCAGGCCATCGGTGATGCTGTAGCCAATAGCCGTGAAAAGGTAAAATAAAGGCTAACATGAAACTTGGGCTTTGTTCCACATCCATTATTGACTGAAACAATTTGGGAATTTTCACTCGCAATCTTGAAAAGCAATAGAGAAATAATTGATTTATGTATTTGAACAACTTGACATCCCACCCACTATGGACGTCTTTCAGCGGTTTACAGGAATGACCGTTAAAATGGTTAATGTACTGCGGAGTCTGTTGGGGTGGGGACAACAAAAGTGGGAAGATGGCAGATGAAGTGTCAATGCAACCTCTATCCAGTGGTGGGATTCAGCCAGTTCGCACCACTTCAGGAGAACCGGTTGTTAACTATCTGAGCAGTTTGGCAAACTGGTTGTTGGAAGAAATCATTAGGACAGAGAACCGGTTGTTAAATTACTTGAATCCCACCACTGCCTCTATCCCTTATGAATGGCACATATTCCAATCCAATGGACTTTCTACATGATTCTCAGTTGACCATCTTGTTGATTTTAATCCACATTCCATCCAAAAGTGGCCCCTAAATTCTATAGGGAATGTATTCCAAAGAGTTTTAATTCTGAGTTATAGATGCAACAAGTCTTGATGAATTGCCTTAGATTAGGGGTCCTCAAACTATGGCCCGGGGGCTGGATATGGCCCACCAAAGTCATTAATCCAGCCCGCGCAGGACCACAAGGCTGCCCTGTCCACATCACCCCACCCACCCGCTGGCACTCACCCACCTTCTGGAGGCTGGGGAGGCCAAAAAATGGGATGCGAGGAGGCCTCTGAAGGCCCAAAACGGGCCCATTTGGGGCAACAGAGAGGTACTGGAGGCCAAGGAGGCCAAAAACAGGATGTGTGGAGGCATCTGGAGGCCAAAAATGTGCCTGTTTTTTGCCATCCTGACCTCCAGAGAGAGAGGGGGGGGGAAGAGAGGGAGACACACCCACCCACACAAACAGAAGTCCCTCATACACACCCCCAAGGCAGCCATATCCCTTCACTATCCTGCTATCCTCCCTCAGGAGCATAACAAATTAAAGTTTAATTTTTGTGTATTGTTTGGACTGCTAAATTGACCATGCCCACCCAGTCACATGACCACCTAGCCATGACCACCCAGCTGGTTTGGCCCCCGAACAGTCTGAGGGACTGTGAATTGGCCCACTATTTAAAAAGTTTGACGACCCCTGCCTTAGATGGTCTCAGGAAGCATGAAGGAACTAAAACAAGGGAGCACTCTTTCAAAATTATCTGGGCCTAAGCTGTATATATGACTTTTGGTAATGATCAAAACACTTTGCATTTTGCCTAGAAACAAACTGGCAGCCAGTGCAGTGCTTTAACTGTTTTCATTTCCTCCAAGATCATTCTTCAGGAAAGAACACATATCATTTGTTCTCAACATTCTAGAAGTAACTACTTTTATATGAGTATTTAGCTCATGGAAATCCAAACACATACTCTTTGCTCCTTCTAATTTTTCATGGAATCAAGCCATTTTTATTACAGTTGCAGAGCAGAATTATTTTTTTTTTACTGAATTATCCAAATTTAATCAAACAAATATCAATTGTTATAGATTTTGTATGCAAATTTCCTTTTTTTTTTTTTTGTATCTTAAATAAACTCTCCATAGCCTTAAGGTACTTTTTAAGAAGCACAGCATGCCCAAGGATATGTTTTCACACTAATTTGTATCATGTTTCCTAATCAAAAATGACAGACAACCAGGGTGAAATGCTCCCGGTTTGGACCGGATCACCTGATCCGGTAGCGAGGATGGCAGGTGGTTCAGAGAACCGGTAGCAAAAATCCCTGCCCCCCCCCCCCAATGCCCAGCTGAACCGAGTGATCATCAGAGGATTTTTCTATATTTTTAAAAGCATTTTTTCTACAACCTCTTTGGCCAAAAAAATGCTTTTAAATGTTAAAAAAAAGCCTCTGATGATTGCGCAGCTCAGCTGGGATCATCAGAGGCTTTTAAAAGAAAAAAAAGCCTCTGATGATCAGGAAACTCAGATGGGATCGTCAGAGGCTTTTAAAAGCATATTTTTTAAAACCTCTTCGGCCAAAGAGGTTGTAGAAAAAATGGTTTTAAAGTAAAGTAAAAAAAAAAAAGTTGGCCATGCTCACTCAGTCACAGTACTCCCCCCCACCAAGCCACGCCCACAGAACCGGTAATAACAAATTTTACATTTCACCACTGCAGACAACAGTGGGACTCCACCTCTTTGCAAGAGTGGTGGAAAACCTCTGATCGTGCAACCAAAAATTTGTGGTGGAAATCCTTTTTATACATAAAAGAATGCTTGTGCTTGACCAAAAAAAAAAAAAAAAATGACAACTAACCCCCTTACCCATTCTATATAGCCCTCTTCAAAGAAAGTTGTCAAATAGTGCCACAGATTCCCAGTCACAAGAAATGATGTATGGTTGGTTGGACATTCTATCTCCTTCTCAGCAGCCTGCCATGGAGGAGACAGATAGAGAGGATTCATTTGAGCAGATGAGTTCTGAGAAGCAATTCCAACTTGTCTTCCTTTTTTTTTTTAACCAACTTTCAGCTTCAATCTGAAACAGAATATAGAAGTTGAAGAAAGAGCCTGTGCTTTTAGAAATCTTTAACAAAAAAAAGCATATTAGGTGTAGGAAGTTAGCACCCACCCTCTCCTAAGAAAAAGAAATAGGAAATATTAAAAAGGCAGAATATTATATTTCCTTGGACGAGAAATGGAGAAACATGTTTTTAGGCAGGAAACAGACTCACTCTTAATAGCCCCCACCCTCCTCAATAGCCCACAGTAAATGTCCACACTTAAGAGATAAAGAGATAGCTAGGTCTATTCATAGGCAAATGCCCTCACTCAAGATCCAACAAAGGTAGGATTAGCCCTCTACCAGGAGTGAAATCCAGCAGGTTCTGACAAGTTCTGGAGAACCAGTAGCAGAAATTTTGAGCAGGTCAGAGAACCGGCAAATACCACCTCTGGCTGACCCGAGAGTGGGGTGGGAATGGAGATTTTGCAATATTTTAGTAAACTTAGGTTTACTAGCAAGGTAGAGATTGAATCATTAACCTAGGCACTCTTAGCAGTTTCCAAGTGCCTTACACAACTGAGAACAAGTTGAAAATGTTTTGAAGATGCCTAGTATGAGATTCCATCTTTCTCTCTGTGTGCGTCTCTCTATTCATGTTCTGAAGAAAACATTTCAAAATTGGTGGAGCAAGAAAAGGCTTGGCTGTGTGAAGGATAACTCTAATTCACACTAATCTCTGTATGTGTACATGAATACACATGCACACAAACTCCAAAGCCTTCCTAACACCTGCTCATTTCGCTGGGAACTGAGGGCATTGATTCAGATCCATTAGGAAACACAAAGAAAATTATTGATAATTTGCCACCTGCTTTCTGAGAATCAATATTGTCTTCTGAAACTCCAGGGAGGAGGGAGGGAGGGAAGGAGAGAGATGACACCTAAGGATCCTTAATGAACTGCAGAACAGTGTCCCACTGTGAGCTTTTTGAATGCAATGGTGCAACTATTAACAAATAGCATAATCAACCTGAAATTTAATGTGTGTGTTTTGCACTTGGGGAAAACAATGTGTGATAACTGTTTTTCCATCTGTTAGAAATTTAGCATTCTTTTTGTAGCAGTTAAAGAGTTTTATATATTTAAGTTTGGTGGGGAGTGTAATAGTGTTTACCCACAAATTCTATACAAATTAGAATGGAGGTATGTATTAAGCACAGCTGTTTGTCATGCTTAATGTCTCTTCCACATCCTTGTTTATCCCAGCAATGCAGACTGAAATTGGTATACAAAGTAAAAATGATGTGAAGGTTGCTTTATTTCATCCTTGAGATTCTTCTACATTTTAGACAGTTGCATTATTTCATTGGCAAATCGCTGGTATTCTTTACTGAGTTTGATGGAAATTCTCGCACAGTCCCATATTATAAGGCATACCCACACAGCAGTATTTCAACCTTCCTGTCAGCCTCTATGATGCTTGCTTGCTGTCGGCTGCCATAGTAACGGGAGGGAGGGAGGTATAGGTATTTGGGAGAGGGGAAGTAAGCTGGTGGAGATGTCTCATGAAAGGGAGGAATATTCTCACTGTCTTCAGCACAGCTGAAGGGAATGTGGATAGCCAGTCAAGGTCGACTGTTCTGGCATACCAGATAGATGGCACCATCTGAAGTTGCACCTCACATGATACCTTGGGGAGTTGGGAATTGGACATTCTGCTAGGGTCCTTGGAGGGGAGGGATTTGCAGTAGTGGGTTGCCCACAGTTCACACCAGTTCTATAGAACCGGTAGTAAAAGCGGTGGGAGGCTCTGCCCACCGATCCCAACATCATCTGCTTGGCAGAAGAGCGTGCAGCCCCACTGCGAACCAGTAGTAAAGGTAAGTAGAACCCACCCCTGGGGATTTGGGAATGCTTTCAATATGTAATTTTCGCGCCTCTTGCCTCAGATCTTGCTTTCTTTTTATTGCATTCAGTTCATGATCAGTAAAAGTACCTTTCTCTATAAACATGGAGTTGGAGTTTTTCTTTCTTGAGTTTTGAATGAAGGAACACCTGACATCTTCTTATTACCTCTACTCTTCTCATTTACAGATTATAGTGAATACACTAGATGATGCCAATACTCATTTATTTATCTCAAAAAGTATAAAGAAAGAAAGTATGGCTTTCTTTAAAAACAAACAAACAAACAAGACGTTTGGGATCACAATTGCAAGATATCTAAATGCTCAGAATACATACATATATATACAAATACAAATTTTTGATTTAATTTTATACAGTAAACATCGTTTTCTATCCTACTACGCCCTAGTGTTGCCATATCAATTACCCACATTTTCTTCTTTTCAACCAGAGTTCAGTCTGATGTGTTATGAATGCACCAAGTCTTTTATCAATTTATTTTTGGAAAGAAATTTCAAAATTCCTGCTCGTTTTCGACTACTTTTTCAACTACAGTGTATGATCCGACTAATTTTTTCATTATTGGCCCGTGATAATTTTTTACAGATGCTTCAATGAATCATTTTGGCTACTGTGTTATGTCATTGTTGATAATCAGTTTATTTTTGGCCATACAGTCAGCCAGATGTTTAAATGGGATTTGGCATTTTAATTCACCTATCGAGTCCTTCCCAAGGATCTGGGATAGGAAGATGTTATTTGATAATATTAAAAGTATTGTTTTATGAACTGTTGCAAGAAAAGCTACCGTTTACAATTGATGGATGATGATATTGTCAATTTGGATGGTTCCAGTGATGTTCCAGTTGTTTTGGGATTGCACCTAGGGTGCCTATTACTATTACTATTGATACTATCTTTACTTTCTTTTGCCACAGTGTTCTACTTTTATTTAACTTTGTATTTTGCATTTTGTTATATTCTTCAGTTCTTTTTCTTTCATTCTTCTGTCTCCAGGTACTGCCATGTTCACTAGTCAGATTTTTTTTCTCTTTCTAGTTTACATGAAGATAAAATAAGGGCTGGAGAAGCATTAAGAATTTCAAGATTCTCTTACTACAAGCGTTAATAAAATAGTCCTGAATTATAAGGCATTGGTTTCTGGGATTGGTCTATCTCAGTGATGGCTAACCTTTTTGCCATCGTGTGCCAAAACTGGGGGGAGCGCGGTGGGGTCACACGCATGCGTGCCCACATCCCTAATTCTATGTGCCTCGCCCCCCCGTGCTCCCCCCACTTTTGGCACGTGATGGCACAGTAGGCTCATTTTTTGCTCTCCCCAGGCTCCAGAGCCTTTCTAGTAGCCTGGGGAGGGCAAAAATGGCCTCCCCCTTCCCCAGAGGCTCTCTGGAGGCCGGGAACAGTGTGTTTCCTGACTTCTTGTGGGCCCAGAAGGACCGAAAATCAGCTGGCTGGCGCATGCATACGTGCCGGAGCTGAGCTCGCGTGCCCACTGATATGGCTCTGCGTGCCACCTGTGGCACCCGTGCCATAGGTTCGCCATCACGGGTCTATCTTGTTGAGCTCATATATTATGAATAGGATGAAAGAATATGTTGATAAAAGCAGGAAGACAGAATTTTAATCCAAATTTATAGATAAAAGTGAGAGAGAGGAGAGAGAGAGAGAGAGAGAGAAAGAGAGAGAAAATGAGAGAATCTCCCTAGAAAATATAATTCTCCCACATGCTTCTGCAATAACTAAATGCTAAATGATGTCTTTAACTAATTACAAAGACACCAAAATAGCAATATAGGCATTCACAATGCAACCTCTGTTGTTTTCTTCTTGTGTTGTGACATTGCACACAAATACATATGTGTTCTGCCCCAGCTACGGATCCCAAAGAACACAGCACACACAAAGTTTGTACAAAACTTAATTTACTAAAATAACTCAGTCTTTTTCAAAACAAAAGCTGTTAATAAACTTTCTTAACAGCCTACAAGAAACCAAAGATAAAGTAATCACAATCTTACAAAGGTTGGCAGAAAGCCCAGAAGCAATGTGCAGAGAATCCAGATGCGAAGTAGAGTGAACTAAAGTTGTTCCCTACAACTTGCTTCAGTTGGCGTTCCTCCTTAAATAGGCTAAGGGAGTGGCCAATTAGTCCCAAGCCGTACTCTCGAGGAGACCTCCTCCTGAGGAGCCACTCCTGCCTTTTGGCAGCTCTGTGCGCCCCTGCATCGAGAAGAGGCTCTTCCTCTTCGTCCTCTTCACTTAAAGGAGCTTCTGGAGGTTCTGAAGGCCCTGGCTGAATCCCCGCCTCTGGCACTACATCTTCTTCAGCCTCTTCATTGTCTGACTTGGGTGCCAGCTGCACAGGCTGCTGGCACAACACCACACCAGTGTCCTCGCTGTCAGAATCAACTACAATCTGCACAGGCCGCTGATGGGCCACAACAATATGGAGGTTTTTTTACAATATCCTGATGAACATGCACATTTTATCATTTGTCCTCCCTACTTCAGTGGATAACCATAAAAAAGTCCTCCTCAAATGCCAAATCATCTTCTGGCATCAATAAACAGGTTCTCTAATGATGATATTTAAGGGAAGGTAGTATTGTGTTGGGTTATTGGTAGTGCAATGCAGAAACCTCTTCATTTCCTTTCTTTTTCTTAAAAAAAAACACCACCTTCTCATTATGACCTTCCAGGAGAATTATATGGGTGAGTCTCAAACCTGAGAGGACCTGGATTAATTATTTCTTTCAGGGTATTCATAAATTTAGTTTGCATGTTAGTAACACATTCTATATTGACACTAATTCAGAGCAGTGCAATTCACCAAAGCTTGCAGATTAAATCAATTATCTAATTGCCACAGTCAGTTAAAAGTGAAATTAAATGGATTCTGAACATTAATAACAGGCTGTAATAAGACAAACTATCTTTTAATGATGCATAGAGATCTGATGAAAATAAATTTCCTGTTTTCTTAGTGGTGATCACTCAGGGGAATTTTTTCCCTAGAGCACTAAGAATGAATATCGATTGGATGGGTGATAATTAATGATAAAATTTTGATTAAAAATGAGTTCATTTAGTGAACAATTGGAGTGCAAAATCTAAAGCCAAAAACAGACAAGAGAGTAATAAACTATTATCTCAAGCGTTCACTGAAAATTTACGCAGATTTGCAGGCTGCCCATTTCAGATTTGAAATTATCAGGTTCAGAAGAAAATTAGACGGCTATAAGGAATTGAAAGTGGTATGGTTTGGTTTGGTTTAATTTTTTTATTAAAAGCAATGCACAAAAAGTGTTTTAAAATGTGCAAAAAGTAGAACAGGAAAAAAAGCAAAAAAAACCCCATAATATTATGTTATAATTGTTAACAATTATAACGTATAGTGAAAAAGATTAATCAGTGGAACAGCTTGCCACCCACAGTTCTGGGTACTCCATTGCTAGAGGTTTTCAAGTGAAGACTGGACAACCATTTGTCTGGGAGGGTATAAGGTCTTCTTTCTTGGGCAGGAGATTGGACTAGAGCAGGGCTGTCAAACTCGCAGCCTATGGGCCAGATGTGTTAAGTCCTGGCCATGCCCACACCTGGTTTAGCGAAGGGGGAAAAAGTCACATGATACCTCTGTGACAACACAAATTTGACACCCCTGGACTAGAAGATCTCTAAGGTCCCTTTCAGTCATATGATTCTATTCTATTCTATTCTATTCTATTCTATTCTATTCTATTCTATTCTATTCTATTCTATTCTATTCTATTCTATTCTATTCTATTCTATTCTTTCTTCCAGAGTTGGTTAAGTTGAGCAGGGTAATAAATTTGAATTAAAAAACAAAGAAATAATTTGTTAGATGGATTTAAATTTAGTCCTTAAAAGAACTAATGAAGTAATAGAACAATACTCTCAGTTGTCCAGCTAACGAATCCCAAAAGAGAACTCCTGGGACATTGTTCTTCCCCAAAAGTAAAACTTTATTGAATACACTACATTGACACAGAAGAAACAAAACCAGCTCTGAGTTTCCTGTGCGAAAGCCCACGTAGTTAAACTTGCTTTTTCCCTTTGGCCATCCTCCTCAGTTCATTATCCAATTACACCTGCTTCTTTTGTTATGAGAATGTCCCACATTGTTCAAACTCCTGTGCAGTGTGATCTGGAGGGGGGTGGGGCAGCAGGGTCTCACAATCTGCAGAGTCTTGGCATTCCATTTCCACACTGATATTCCAACCACCCTTCTCCCAATTGTTGTCAAGCTGAGAGTGAAGAAGTAACTAGGTTAAAGAACGAATCACTCTTGATAAATACTGTGCAGTAGTTAATAAGCATGAATGCTGTTGTGTACCACTTGTGCATACAGAAAGCAGGCTACTGTTCTGGGGTTGTATGGATAGAGACATCAATGGTAGTACCTTTAAGATTGATGTTCTATCTATGAATAGAATCATCCTCATATTCTTGCAGGAAACAAGCTTGAAATATTCTAGCTTGAAATATAATGAATATGACAATAAACTCTACCAACAGTAATAAGAGATATGATGCATTTGAGATTTAAAATGATAAAGTAATCTAAAGCATTTTTCTTCACTGCTGAGTTGACATATACTCTACCTATCCTTGAATCAGCAATCCATCCATGAGTTAGCAGAAGTCTGTGGTCGATGTTCCCACAGCAAATCCCACAGATGTTCCCTACTCTTCTTCTGTTCCTTTTAGGTAGCCTTCCTATGACTTTGTTCTAAAGAAGGGATGATAAGACCTAACACAATTATACTCTGAGTTCTTGGCTAGTGTTGAAATGCAGGCGAAATGCTATTTGAAACACCTGTCCTAGTCCTGACAATTTAAGTTATTCAGTAATCCTGCATAATAAGTATATCCATACCCATAGTTGAGAGTGGAAGGAACATTAAAGATAGAAAGACTTAAAAGGAAGGAAAAGATCAAAAGTAATATATGCCTCAACTGTCAAAATGTCAGAGAAATCCTTATTACTCAGCACTAGAGTACACCTGTAGTAAAAGGGTTGAGAATTAGAGCCATTTGCCAATGAGCAATTCAATAATAGTATTCAGGAGGTCCAAAAACTGGATATGCATGATGGATTTATAAAAGTAACTAGACCTTAAGAGCTTATAATGTAGTTACTATGAATAATCCTTTTTCCCTGTCTTTCTGTCCTCAGGCAATGATGTCATTCACATTGCAAAGTTTTTTTTTATATTAACAGATTCTTTCACACTACATTTGCACTGCAGCTGGCAGCCAGATACTAATCTATTCAACAGCTTCGAAGTTGCCAAGCATCCATACTTATGAGAATATATACATATATTTACACAAACACAAATACATATATCCAAACATATATACATAAAGGTAAAGGTTCCCCTCGGACATATGTGCTAGCTGTTCCTGATTCTAGGGGGTGGTGCTCATCTCTGTTTCAAAGCCAAAAAGCCAGCGCTGTCCAAAGACGTCTCCATGGTCATGTGGCCGGCATGACTAAATGCCAAAGGCTCATGGAACGCTGTTACCTTCCCACCAAAGGGGTCCCTATTTTTCTTCTTGCATTTTTTAGGTGCTTTCAAACTGCTAGGTTGGCAGAAACTGGGACAAGTAACAGGAGCTCACCCCATTATGCGGCACTAGGGATTTGAACCACTGAACTGCCAACCTTTCTATCAACAAGTTCAGCATCTTAGTCACTGAGCCACCATGTCCCCTCTACATATATACATACAAACATACATAAATGGGGCTGAGGGGGTGAATCATTACCTGTGGATGGTAGCTTCCACAGGTAATGTTATAGTAGGAACCTTTCAGGAAAGTGTTTCCACCAGTTATGAGTCTTTATTTGGTTCTTTTATTTCTTTTTGTTTCTTTTATTTAGACTTTATCTTTTTTGCTCTAGATCTGCTTCATATCTGAGCATAATGTGGAATGACTGGACTTCAGCTCTGCAAAAGGTCTAGTGTGGGTGTCAGCTAAATTGGAAGGATTGATTCTTGGAGGAAAATGTTCTTATTATTGAGCTGGTGAACTGATATCTAGGTTCATGGGACATTCACTGCAATTCATATCTGACATCAATTTTAGCTAAAGCTTTGGATGCTGGTGAAGATAGGAAGAGAATGCCATTGGTTTGTGGGGACTTGTTGCAAACGTTGAATGAATGTGGAGTAAATTTGACATGCCCTTTAAAAAAAACTATTTGTTTGTCTGTCTGTCTCTCTGTCTGTCTAGCTAGCTACCTAGCTAGCTATCATTACATATCTATTTCAATTTTCCTTCCTGAAGATATTATAGAGGTAGTTACCAAACATACTAAAATCAAAAGAAAATAAACAAACGGAGATGTTAGCATATGTGGATATTTTACAGACATTTTCAAGCTGATAGCATCAATTTTGCATCCATTCCTAAGGAAAGTTCTCACTTTCTAAGCAAAGTAATATAATTAATAATTCTTAGAAATAAATTCTTAAATAAATATTATTTCTTTAATAAGAAATAATTCTTAAATAAGTATTTAATAATTCCTAAATAGAGAAACAAAAAATTCTTTATCACGCACTAAATTTATTTTCCTGGTTGATAATATCCTTGTACTTTTGGTATGAGTCAAGATGGAATCAGCCTTCCAGAGGTGGGTTTCAGCAGGTTCTGACTAGTTCCAGAGAACCGGTAGTGGAAATTTTGAGTAGTTCTGAGAACCGGTAGTAAAAATTCTGATTGGCCCTGCCCCCATCTATTCTCTGCCTCCCAGAGAAGTCCCAGCTGATTGGGAGGGAATGGGGATTTTGCAGTAACCTTCCCCTGCCATGCCCACCAAGCCACGCCCACCAAGCAATGCCACACCCACCAAGCCACACCCACAGAACCGGTAGTAAAAAAAATTTGAATCCCACCACTGCTTCCAAGGTTCATAAAATGAGAACCCAGATTATTGGCAGCAATATGCAAATAATGATTACATTATAAACTGCCCAGAGAGTGCTAAAAAGCACTACGCGATGGTATATAAGCCTAAATGTTAAATGCTATTACTATTTCCAACAGCTAGCCAATCTCAATCTTGGGGAAGAAATCATTAAACAGGAACAGATTTGGATGGAAGTTTATATATATATACACATATACTAAGGCTATAGACTAGAATAGGAAATTTAGAAAAAGAAAAGAGAAGCAGTAGTGACTTTTGAATTATTGCCAAGGAAAGCACATGGACAGAACTTTCTTTGGTTTGACTTATTTTAAATAAGTAAACTTATTTTAAATAATTTCAGAAGTCAGTATCGTAATTTATCAGCATAGCATCCCAATTTTTTTTTCACAGATTGTTTGACCATATAGAAAAACAGTTCCAACACTGAGTCATTAGTTGGATTTTTAAAAAAAATATCTGGGATTTATTAATTTAATTTGTAGAAGATGCAATTAAAGGATATCAGCCAGTGAGATCCTTTTTAAAAAAAGAAAAGAGCTTCCTTTTGAATACAGGGAACCTTTGGTAAAATGAAAATATTTTGCTATTGCTCTGTTCCTGCATTCTCAATTCCATTCTTTTCTAACCTGAAAAGGTAAAGGTAAAGGTTCCCCTTGCACATATGTGGTAGTCGTTCCTGACTCTAGGGGGTGGTGATCATCTCCGTTTCAAAGCTGAAGAGCCAGTGCTTTCTGAAGATGTCTCCATGGTCATGTGGCCAGCATGACTAAATGCCAAAGACACATGGAACACTGTTACCTTCCCACTGAAATGGTCCCTATTTTTCTACTTGCATTTTTATGTGCTTTCAAACTGTTAGGTTGGCAGAAACTGGCACAAGTAACGGGAGCTCACTCCGTTACACAGCACTAGGAATTCGAACCACTGAACTGCCAATCTTTCTGATCGACAAGCTTAGCATCTTAGCCACTGAGCATCCCCACTTTTCTAACCTAGTATCTTCCATATATTTTGAGATCCCCCCCCCAATAAATATTTCGAGCACCCAAGGTTTTGGTGAGCATGTTTGCTGGGAAATCTGAAACTGCATTCTAATTGCATCTGGATAGGTATATTGGTGTCTGTTGGAAACCATGACATCAAAATAATGACATCATCATGCAGCTGCTACCATGAGTGAGATCAGATACCAGTACATAAATCTGGACAGTTGTATGATGACACTGATGCACATTTTTGTCATTTGTCCCTCCTTTGGTGATTCCCTGAGGACCAAGATGGGATAAATAATTGAGAAAGTCTTTACTGTTAAAATGAATGTTTGGTATTATCAGAGTTTGTTGCAGAAATCCCATCCAGAAAGCACACACAGGTAACTGATTCAGAAGGATTCATTTACTTCTCTTTATATATAATAGAACCAGGTGTGGGTTCTACTTACCTTTACTACCTTTTCGCAATGGGAGCACGCGCACACGCTTCTGCGCATGCGCAGATCATCCATGATGATGTGCGGGCGGGTAGGCGGAGCATCCCACCACTTTTACTACCGGTTCGCAAGAACCAGACCGAACTGAGAGCATCCCACCACTGAATAGAACACATGAAGTAATATATACAATACCAAGAGTGGTTCTTCCAACGTGGCAGAGAGTTACAGGCAGAGGACAACAGTTTCTGTTTTGATTCAGAGCTGCAGACAGACTAGTTTGCAGCTTCAGAGCTCAGAGCTTAATACAGAGCCACGCCCAGGCTCCTTCAAGTTTCAGTTTCCAAACAGTCCTCATTGCCTAACTTAGTTGCTATGCCTATTCATTGGCTGACCTTGTTACCATGCCCTATTCCAGTTCATGAATATTCTGACAAGTATGCCTTGTAAGTAAGAAGGAACTTTAAAAAAAAATTGAAATTTATTATAATACAGTACAGTACAGTACAATCAGTCAGATAGTGTTATTTTTCTACAAATAGATTGGATTGTAGATTGTAGATTGATTCTTTTTTTACCTTTCATTGTAATATAACATAATTTACATATGCATTTTAAGATTTATATTAACTTTTATCTATTCTTTATTCTATTATCAATCCACCTGTACCAATCATCCCACACCATATAATATTCTGAGTCTTCTTTCTCATTTAATTCTAACATTAATTTGTTCATTTTGGCACATTCTAGAACCTTCTGAATAATATTGGGCGTAGGGTATTCTTGCTGCAGTGAGTATATCTATGATTAGATATCTCCCCCCCCCCCCCCCGATACTTTGTCTTTAGTATTCCTAGGAGAAATGTTTCCGGTATCAATTCAATTTTTTCATTGGTTGATTCTTGTAGCCAATTTTGAATTTTTCTCCAATACCTCATCACTTCAGGACAGGACCACCACATGTGAAAGAAGGTACCTTGGTGACATCCACACTTCCAACATTTGGGGCTTACATTTGGATAGATTTTCGCTAATCTCGTGGGCGCTAGGTGCCATCTGTGTAGCCTTTTATATTGGTTTTCTTTGTATGTTGCCGCTTTTGTTAATTTATAGTTTCTATTCCAAATCATCTCCCATTCGTCCAAATTTATATTATGTCCAATATTTTTGGCCCACAAATAAGAATAAGAATAAGAAGGAACTTATCCATTACTCTGCTTCCTTTTAGATGGATACAGTGACAACCATCTAATTTTCCAAAACGGTGGAAGGTGAGTTTGATTCCAACAATAAAACCTGGACTCTGTGTCTACAAACACTGATAAGTTTCCCTTTGGACTTTTATCCTTTATTGTGGCACTCTATTCAGATGATGTCAGCTTGTTTACATTGCTTTTGGACTGACGATGTGGTTGTTAAACCTCAGTGACAGATGCAGTTCAGTTCTTTTTCCTTAACAATAATGAGTAGCTGTGTAGCAGCATGAGAGTGTTTCTGGCAGAAAAAAGAAGCTGTATATTTCCAAGGCTGCCCAGCACATAAAGTATCTGATCAAGTACAATAGATTGCAGGAAGACTTAATAGCTATGGCCTTTATTCAAGTTTCAAGTACTCTCATGTCACTTGGGGGGGGGGGGTTAGAAAGGAGCAGGTCTTTCCATAAATATTTGCTCAAGTATTAGTGGGGTTATCCATGTCAGACTTGGATTATGCAAAAATAGTCAAAAGAAAGTGTGAATGCATCTACAGTTAGTCTTTTCGTAGTTACATTTTATCTAGGTATTCTTAGCCTCACATATATTGAGTGCAAATTGAAGAGGTCGGTGAGAGAGAGGGAAAATCAAATTGACCTTGGTGGGAGTTTGATCACACAGATTTAAATGTCTGCCAAAGGAGACAGAGGAGAAGCTCATAGAAGTAAGTATGAGCAATAGCAACGATTATGTAGTGATTCTTTATGCCACTGTCTATTTGGAGTAAGTTTTACCTGTTGATTATCGCTAGTTCTTTGCTCTCATGCAAAGTATGATTAGTAGGGCATTAATTTTTATGTAACAAGATCCACACTGCAGAAAGTAGAAAGACTCATTTTGAAACGCTCAGGCTGTAAAATCAGACTGTTACTGATCAAGAGGACAATTTAATGCTTCGAAAGTTAGAAGCACTTGGCACGAGAAATTATTTTAATAACGATTTCATCAAATACGGTCATTATGAAAAAGCTGCTAAAATGCTTGACAGCATCTTTGTTCAATATCCCATCTCTTACAAACTAGAAGGGTTTTTTCTTTTTTCTTTTCTTTTTCTTTTTTTCTTTTTTTGCAGAAGAAATCCAAATTAAGGAAAGGTTGGAGATTTTGATGAAACAAGTTAGAGATTTAAAAGAAAAAAGTTTAAAACCAGCTTAGAGCAGAAATGTGAGATTCTCCTCCACAGGATTTTGACAATCTAGCGTGCCTTGCAGGGGTGGGTTCTACTTACCTTTACTACCAGTTTGCAATGGGGTTGCGCATGCGCAGAAGCTTCCTGATGACATCCGGATCAGTGGGCGGAGCCTCCCACCGGTTTTACTACCGATTCTTGCAAACCGGTCCGATCTGGGGTCAATCCACTACTGGTGCCTTGTCACCATAACATTCCAAACTGAATGAAAGGCAAGGTGGACATAGACTCCTGGGCTATTACAAGCATGATTGGACTGCTTAACTAGCACATTTCTAGGGTTGACAGGTTAAGTGATTACGAATCCTGGATTAATTCTATGATTAAGGTAGGGTGAAAATAGACCATATGGAGAATATGTCATTTGGGAATATAACTTTGTGCAAAATTCATCCTTCCATAGTCCTAAAGTTTCAAACTATGCTTCATGAGGAATGCATTAAATTCTACTAAAGCAAAAAGTGCACAGCCAACCCCAGTCGATGAACCCTTCCACATTTTGCTTCCCTGGAGAAAGCCTTAATAATTAATTAAGAGATTGAGTTTTAATCAGTCAGATTTGGATGAAGACATGATAATGGTTCTCTTGTTACCTAATTACAATATATCTGGCTGTTTTGCTGGAGCATCCTCTATGTCATTGGGCATTGGGAATGGCAACTGATCATAAAATATCACTTTACATAATATCGTGCTTATTCTACCCTGTTTCGCCTAAAATAAGACATCCCCTGATAATAAGCCCAATCAGACTTTTGAGCGCATGCACTAAAATAACCCCTCCCCGAAAATAACCCCTCCCCAAAAAATATTTAAACGCATATCCAGCCGGTCGCCACTATTTCCTCTGATTTCCTCCATGCACCCCAAAATAATAAGACCTCCCTGAAAATAAGGCCAAGCGCTTATTTCGGGGTTCAAAAAAATATAAGTCAGGCTCTTAGTTTCAGGGAAACACAGTATAGAATAGTGATGGCAAACCTATAGCATGCGTGCCACAGGTGGCATGCGGAGCCGTATCAGTGGGCACGTGAGCTCAGCTCTGCCAGCTGATTTTCAGGCCTTCTGGGCCTACTGGAAGTCGGCAAACGGGCCATTTCTGGCTTCCGGAAGGCCTCTGGGGGGGGGGAGGCCATTTTCCCCCTCCCCGAGCTCCAAGAAAGCCTCTGGAGCCTGGGGAGGGCAAAAAACAGGCATACTGGGGCCACCGTGCACCAAAAATGGAGGAGCCTAGGGGGTCAGGGCACATTGAATTATGGGTGTGGGCACGCATGAGTGCGACTCCCCCATGCTCCCCACACTTTTGGCACGTGATGGCAAAAAGGTTAGCCATCACTGGTATAGAAATTGGATGAAGATGTGTTTGCTTTGTGGACTTCTGCTCTGTATACCTAGAGCTATGGACACAATGCTCTCATTTTGACTGAATGAGACAAATGAATTTGGAATCTAAACTGAATATTCAGAATATGTTGTTTTTCTGACTTCAGCCGGTTTCTAAAAGTAAAGGTTCTGTTTTGTATTATACAAACTGAATCCCTCTCCTTTTAGGAGTCAACATGGCCAAACTGGTGTGGACAATAGCAGTGCCGACATAGTTTCCTATCTGCTGTAGAAATGTATTTCATTCCTTCGTCAGCATTTTAATGATGCAAACTTACTTAAAGTAAACTCCCAGACAGGTTGTTACATTTAGGATATAAAAGAATGAGGTCTCTATTGTTGGAAGAAATATCCTTCTGGGTTCAGTTCCAAGTGGGGAGAAAGACACTGGAAACATGGTGGCTGTTTGGAAAGATGGTTTTAATGGTGGACAGGATCACATGGCTTCCTGAGCTCCTGAGTTCCTGAGCAGAAAAGGGCTGAGATCCTGAAAGTGTCTTGGTTTTATGCCCTCTCTGGACCCCACCCTAGAGTTTCTTGTTCCTGTGTAAGGAATGCACTCTAATTGGTGATCAGACTCCCAGGGGGCGGGGGTCTTAGCTAACTTTGTAGGCTGTCTGTTTCCCAAGTGCCATAGGGTGAGTTTCTGTTGCTAGATGAGTCCTATTATGTCCTGGAGGCCATGTCTTTTGTGTTGCAGTTGAGCTGGATAAGGCCTTAATGGTCCATTGACAAAGTGGGGGGGGGGGAGCTGAGCTTCTGCCTCCCTTTTAGGGGAAATATTCTGCCCTTTTAATATTTCCTAAAATATTTCATTTTTCTAGGAGAGGGGTAGGTGCTAACTTCCTACACAATTTTTATACCAACGTTCATAGTCTCTATATTGTCTACTGGAAATCTTTATTCCTTAGCAAGGGACTTATAAAATGAAAGAATGAATAGATGAGAAACAGGGCAACGTCATTTTCTTACATAAAAAAGCACGAGAAGAAATTATTTAGATCTTCTCCACCTTTCTCACTGAAGACCTCTCAGTACTGACTGCAGCCTCTACACTGGCATTGATAGTCAGCTTCTTGTACACTAAACCTTTAGCCAGAGTGCTTCTCCTGCATGTTTTATGCACAACGGAGCACATGAATTTATATACTGAAACACTTTTAGAAGCTAAATTATGCATTGTGCAAAGAAAATAAAAAATAATAATAATAAAGGAACAAACTTCTTCCATTCTTGTTCATAGAAGTAAAAAAATCCTGTGATATGAATGGTGGGAGATTGGGGGCAGATGTAAGGTGATCTCTTTTTTTCAGACATTACCTAGTGAATCTGTAGAGTTTGCAAGATGGAGTCATAACCACTAACTAAAAGGATACAAGGACACAAGACAAATTCATGGAGGATAAAAATCAGACACTAATACCCTCAGGGGTGAAATGCTCTGAAGTCTGCTACCAGTTCGCTTCGCATGCGCATGTATTACTGCAGATGCTAAGAAGCCTTTTCTGAATCTGCAAAGGTAAGTAGAACAGCAGGGGGGGGGACAGCTGTGTCGCGTGATTTAGATTTGCTAAAAAGCAGGATTTCCTGCTTTCAAGCATATTTAAATTGTGCGGCATAGCTGATTGTCACACAGCTGATCGTCAGAACTATTTTTTTTCACTTTTTTTTAGCATTTTTTACTACCGGATCTGGTAAACCAGTAGTAAAAAAATGCTTAAAAAGTAAAAAAAAAAAAGTTCCAACAATCAGCTGTGCTGCACAATCTTCGGAACTTTTTTTAAAAAATTTGATTTATATGCCGCCCTTCTCCGGAGACTCAGGGCGGCTTACAGTGCGTTAAGCAATAGCCTTCATACTTTTGTATATTTATACAAAGTCAGCTTATTGCCCCCACAATCTGGGCCCTCATTTCACCTACCTTAGAAAGGATGGAAGGCTGAGTCAACCTTGAGCCTGGTGGGATTTGAACTTGCAGTAATTGCAAGCAGCTGATCTTAATAACAGTGAATTAGTCCACTGTGCCACCAGGACTCTTCTTTTACTTCTTTTTAAGCATTTTTTACTACCAGTTCAGGCGAACCGGCCTAAACTGGTAGCATTTCGCCCCTGAATAGCCTTCCAAATATAGGAACAAAAGAGGTGAATAATTTAGCTTTTGGTGCAAATTGCAACAAATCTGTAGCATCAGAGAGGAAAGAGTTAATACATTGCTCCTGTATCAGCTAATACTGAGAAATAAAGCCCATTGCTTCTATATACTGAGCCCAAAGCTATGGATTTGTCGAAACCCAATGGCTGTTGACTTTTATGTCCTGCAACAGCTAGTGATAACTTCTAAAACTAGAGACTTTTTTTTTAACAGATAATGCTAGATCAGAGATTTAAAGAAAACAAAACAATAGAAAAAAAAATCAAGTAATTTTATTTTCACAGCCAAAGGTGCCTGCCTGTTTTATTTCTCAGTTTATACCACTCAACCTTTATTGACGTGAATGAATGTCATAAAATTTATTTATGTGTTCATTATGGTTTTTCTCTCTACCTCCCTCTCTTTTTAATGGAAATCAGAACATTGTCATCCCTTTTCTGTGAAGAAACAAGGGATAAAAGGCAAAAGTATAAAATTGGGAATAACATTTTTTTTAAAAAAAAGAAATTATAATTAATGTGTACAAAGTGAAAAATGCAAATATCTCTTGAGTTTTGCAAAGTTTTGCTTTTTAGAAACCCACAGTAATCCACTGAGTTTTCATTAAGGAACCAACAGCAGTATAACAATTCAGCAGTTATTTAATAGATATCTAAAAATACGTTTATACATCTGTTTTGCTTCCAGTTAGAATATCTATTTCTTGACTTGGTTTCTTCAAAAAGGACAGAAGAAAATTAAAATGTCAGTGGAAAAGTACTGATTTTGAAAGTCAGAATGTTGCAGTGGTACTTTGCCAATGATGGATTTTCTTCAGAATAATTCCAAAATTATGATTTACTCGTGAGAAATCCAATTCACAATTTCATTACAATCCATGTTTAGCAGACTCTTAGTCTACTTCCAATAATTGGAAATGGGACAGATTCACATGTCACCTGAATTGTTTTCCAAGAAAACTAAACAAGAAATGCATTATATTTATTTCGTGAAAACTGCAAATAAATATATAAATCAAAGTCCACAAACTCTTGACCATTTCTATCATCCTCTCAACCTCACTTGGAAGGAATAATCACTGAGATTCTTCTCTCTCTTTTTGATCACAGTGAAATATTTTCCAGATATACCGTATACCAGGGGTGCTATTTAGCAGGTTCTGGCCAGTTCTGGAAAATTTGAGTAGTTCGGAGAACCGGTAAATACCACCTCTGACTGGCCCCATCCCCATCTATTCTCTGCTTCCTGAGTCCCAACTGATCAGGACAAAATGGGGATTTTGCAGTAACCTTGGCCTGGAGTGGGGGGGGGGGGAATGGAGATTTTACAATATCCTTCCCCTGCCATGCCCACCAAGCCACAACACACCCACCAAGCCACGCCCACAGAACTAGTAGTAAATTTTTTTGAATCCCACCACTGAGGTAGATCCTCTTTTACAAGGTTTGCAAGGTAAGTAACCCAAGATGAGTTTGGAATATTTAAAGTTTACCTGTCTTTAAAAGAAAACCCAAGCTGTAGGCTTTTATTACATTGGGTAAATATGTCTGTTCGTATTCATCCTGACCTAACTCCAAAATAGCTGAAGGAATTTTCCTCAAATATTTGAGAAATATTCACATTGGAAGGGTAATCAGGCATGAACACTTGCAGAGCGAAAGAGAAGCATACTACATTTTAAAAATATGCCATGAAACTGGAGAACTGTAACACCGTATAGCAATTGTTGGAGAGGTTAAACTTAACTTTGTTATCAGTGAAAGCTGTCATGTTACAAAGAAACGTAAATTCTTCTGCAAAAAAAGACGACAGGACTTTCCTTGTTAACCGCAGTTTGAAGGAAGAACCATCTTTCTTACAAGAAGAGAAGATTGTGTTGTTGTTTTTTAACTCCCAGAATTTTGGCCTGTAAAAAAAGGGGATTTTGAAAAATTATTTTGGAAAAAAAAGCATTCTGGGAAAATTCTCAGGGATAAATAGCTATTGAATTTATTCAGGAGTAATATGTCAAGGTATATGTGTAAATATTCTATGCAAGCAACTCTCTACTCATCTGTAGCTTTCCCAATTCCGGCATTTTAAGTAAATGAAAAAGTGAACCCCTCCCAATGAACTTAAACTTAGGCCACAGAGGTTTCAGGAGGATAGAAAACATATAACTGAAAGCACACAATCAGCAGTTGTGCCCTTCACTAGCTTTAACAACAACCTAAGCTCAAAAGGACTATCAGAAGAAATACGAAAGAAATTCGCAACTTGAGCAACTTGAGAGTAAAATAGAAAAAAAGTTTTTTTTGCAAAGAATAATCAGACACACTCTCTCTGCCTCTGCCTCTCTGTCTCTCAGCCTCTCTGTCTCTCTGTCTCTGTCTCTATCTCTGTCTCTGTCTGTCTCTGTCTCTCTTTCAATAACCAGTTGGGAGAGAAAAAGCACATTGAGAGGGTTTCATCTGGTTTCCCCTGGAACCATTTGTTCTAAATTCACATGTTCAGAACAGCTGCCCAATTTGAAGTCTGCCTTTCAAACATCATGGGCAATGACAAAGATGAGAGAGATGATGGGAGGAAATAAACAAATTTGATTGTGGGATGTGATCTTTCAGTGCATAATTTATTGATAGTCTCAGATCTTCCTGGGCAATACATGTTCTAATGTTCTTCAGTGTATTTTAGGTCAAGACTTATGTATAAGAGACTTTGAAAATCAATATTTACTATTATATGCATCCTGTATGTATTGGTCCACAATCTGTTTTTCCAGTGAAATGTTTGTGTCTCTATAATTTTGTCTGTAACAAACTTTCTCAAATTCAGAATATTTTAAACATCATCTGTAATATCCTTTTTTATTTAAATACAATTTAGCTCTAGTGTACGTTTTTACTCAACTTTCATAAATACATTTTTTATGCAACTTTCCCAAAGGGCCCCTCATTTTTGCAAACTTTTCTGCCATCTGGGCTGCAACAGAAGCCATTTCTGCAGATTATGGTATTTTACAGTAAAAGAAGCTGGTGATGGATTTCTTTTACATGTCTAGCAATGAAGTAAACACCCATAAATAACATAACTTTGTTCCGTTCTCCCTGATGTAATTCTTTTCCCAAGAAATGCATATTTTAATTCAGCATTTAAACCATGCATTCAGCATTTTGTGAAGTTTAAGGGCTTTTTTTTAAAGCATGTGTGCAAAATTATCAAATCGTACCCCCTACCCCTTTTAAAAAGTACAGCTTGGCTTTTCAATCAGATGTACCCAATTAGCAGATGATATGTTCATCAATTTCTCTGATGTTTTCAAACACATTTTACAATGCACACAATATTAATATAAATATTCAGTATGGATGTGTGGCGCTGACTGCCGCAAATTTCCTTTTCTAAATTTCTCCCAGGAGGTTTGCATTACCCCAAATTCTTAATCTGATGCTAGAAGTTATTCCCTTTGCCACTGCTTTCATAATTAATTGTTCTCCTACTTTGTTCACAACTTTCCCTAATTTTTCAGAGTGCACTGATTGATAATATGCCATCAAAGAGAAATTAATATAATGACATCACCAATGGGTTTTATTTTTTTTTAATTTCTGTGAAAAGTTATTTCTATCTCCTCCTTTCCTTCCTTCAATTAGGGAAGGGGGAAAAAATCAGTGAAACTAATTCTGCAAGGAGCTGATAGCTAGGAATGTGCAGATCTATACACTCTCTCTCCCTCCCTCCCTCCAGTGGTGAAATCCAAATTTTTTTAATACCGGTTCTGTGGGGGTGGCTTGGTGGTCATGGTGTGGTTTGGTGGACGTGGCTTGGTGGGCATGGCAGGGGCAGGGCAAGGATACTGCAAAATCTCTATTCCCATCCCACTCCAGGGGAAGGATACTGCAAAATCTCCATTTCCACCCCACTCCTGGGAGAAGGATACTGCAAAATCCCCATTCCCACTCCACTCTGGGACCAGCCAGAGGTGGTATTTGCTGGTTCTCCAAACTACTCGAAATTTCCGCTACTGGTTCTCCAAACTGCTCAAAATTTCTGCTACCGGTTCTCCAGAACTGGTCAGAACCTGCTGGATTTCACTCCTGCCTCCCTCCCCCCCCCCTCTCTCTCACACACACAGGTCCTTCAGAGCACAGAGAAGCACCAACACCCTTGTCTGCAACTATTTAAAGCAGCTGCATCTTTTACCAGGATTATGCAATTGGCATTTGCAGCTGTTTGCTTCTGGGAGTTACTGTTACTGCTACATTCAGATACCAGCATACTCCGACGCACCATTTTGTTCTTAAATTCAGTGCTGCACAATCTTAGTGATTTTTGTTATGTCCTTATAAGGACATCCGGCCGGGGATTGGTTAATCCTCCGGGCGGGAAAGTTAAACCGCTGTCATTGGACGGCTGGTCTGCCGGAGCGCTATAAAAAGGGCTCCGGCAGCACAGCCGTTCGTCTGTTCTGACTTAGTTAAGAGCTGAATAAAACTTGTTGAACAGACCCCGCTGGTCTTGTCTTCTTTCCTGCGCCTGATCTAACAATTTTTTTTTTCATCCAACCTGCAATCCTTTTTATAAATCACTTATCTCTTTATAATTGTCTTCCTGATCTGGAAAGACTAGTGTGGTGATGATAGTATGAACCGATGCCATCCCATAGGGTTTCACTGAAGAGTAGGGAACTGGGTAAGCTGCTGATTCTTGATTACCTCTTAATGTTGAGTGGGTTCTTCAAAAACAGAATCACAGAAAAACAGAATCATTGAATGATAAATTGGAAAAGATCTTGGAGGTCTTCTTGTGCAAGCCTCTGATTGGGGAGGAATCCTCAAACTAATATTTGCTTGAAAACCTCCAGCAAGTATGGATTCATGGAGTATGAATAACTGCAGGAGGCAGATTCTCCGAGTCAGAAAATTCCTTCTCCTTTTTTTTAATTGCTTTTAAAGTAATGATTAAAAATACAGAAAACAAAAAAAAAACACACACACACAATATACCGATATCTATCTATCTATCTATCTATCTATCTATCTATCTATCTATCTATCTATCTATCCTACCAATATCTGTCTATCTCTCTCTGTATCTCTGTATCTCTGTATCTCTGTATCTCTATCTATCTATCTATCTATCTATCTATCTATCTATCTATCTTCTACCTACTTACCTACCTATCTACCTACCTACCGACCAATCGATCGATCGATCGATTGATCCATCCATCGAACTATCTATCTATCTATCTATCTATCTATCTATCTATCTATCTATTCTACCAATATCTGTCTATCACTCTCTGTATCTCTGTATCTCTGTATCTCTGTATTTCTGTATCTCTGTATGTCTGTCTGTCTGTCTGTCTATCTATCTATCATCTATCTACTTACCTACCTATCTACCTACCCATCTAACCGTCCATCTGTCTGTCTGTCTGTCTGTCTGTCTGTCTGTCTGTCTGTCTGTCTGTCTATCTATCTATCTATCTATCTATCTATCTATCTATCTATCTAAAGGGTTACTAATATAATCCTTTCCAAAATCTAAGTGTTACATTGCAATAGGCTGAGTAATCACTCGTTGTTTAGCATTCAGTTGGACTTACTACCAAGTACATGAAGCAGCACTAAATTCTTTTGATCTTCAGATTTTGACATTCAAGTTTTGTAGCAAATTGAATTAATACAGGGTGGGGACTCTCAGCAGGAACTCTCTCAAGGCAACAGCTACTTGATTTTGTGATCAAGTTGGATGTGGAGTTTTCCATATTTGTGGTCCTGAACAATAACTTGCATTCTCAGGGCTTCAAAGTGGAGATAGTGTCAGATTATTCATGAACTGGCAGAGACAAAGTAACAAGGTCAGCCAATGAATAGGCATAGCAACCAAATCAGCCAATTGGGAGCTGAGACAGATTGGAGCCAGGGTGTGTCTTAGTCTGCAGCTTCTGAGCCTGGGCAGAGAATTGAAACTGAAACGAAGCAGTCTGTGCATGCTTATCTGCTCTGCTGAAATGAAACTAACTGTTCTCTCCTGCCTTGTGTTCTGCCTGTAACTTCTACAACATTGAAAGAACTCTGCTATTGGTACTGTAAAATTTACTTCATCTATTATTATGTATATAAGGAAGTTAATGAATCCTGCTGAATCAGTTTATCTGTGTGTGCTTCTGGATTTAATTTTTGCAACAAACTCTGATAGATAGCATGGAAATCATGGGCTTCATCCAGGTTACTGGTAACCTCTCTTACACAGAGAGATGATGGCACCGAATATAAATCCTTCAATTTTCCACCATTCAGTTACAATGGAAGAAGCTTCTTGGATGAGAACCAAAACTTCTTTAAGAAAAAAAAAATCCAGTTGCCTCTTGAGAAAGCACCTTTGGGATTCTCTCACATGGAGTATCTCAGTGTGCCCTCTCTAAAGCAGGGGTGAAATCCAGCAGGTTCTGACAGGTTTTGGAGAACTGGTAGCAGAAAATTTGAGCAGTTCGGAGAACCGGAAGCAGAAATTTTGAATAGTTCGGAGAACCGGCAAATACCACCTCTGGCTGGCCCCCAAATGGGGTGGGAATGGAGATTTTGCAATATCCTTCTCCCAGGAGTGGGGTGGGAATGGAGATTTTGCAATATCCTTCCCCTGCCAAGCCCACCAAGCCATGCCCACTAAGCCACGCCATGCCCAAGCCACACCCACAGAACTGGTAGTAAAAAAAAATTGGATTTCACCACTGCTCTAAAGTAAATGTCAAAATAAAATTGTGGCTGTGATGCTGTTTTCACACCAAGCAATCAAAAGCCGCCCATCTGCCCATCCCAAAAAGACACAAAGGCTGAGAATTTTGGATAAAGATAAAATAATTTCAGTATAAAATCGTTACAATTACAAGTTAGCTTGTCCCAGATATCATGAGCAGCTAGTAACTCCCTGTTAGTATCAAACAGATAAACCTCAAAACAAAAACAAAAAAATAGTAGCTTTTCAAAAGCTTCACATACTGACTACAGAAGTTTTATAGCCTGTTCAATTCAGTTAGACATTGTATGAATGATACAAAAGTCATTTTAATAAGCTGTTGGTCCGTGTTATCTAAACACAAAATGATCCCTGAAGCAAGATAAATAGCAGTTTGTTTGTTTTCTTTTTAACTTTACCAGGGATGTTTATTTTGTAACTTACCATTTTTATTGTGCCACCAAACATGGCATTCCAAATGCTTTACATAGTAAAACTAATCAAACCCATAGAAAGTAAAACTAACATCAAACAGTCTTGACATCAAATTCAATAAACAGGAAAAGCTACTACCAAGATCTGTCATCTCAACTTGAATGCAAAAAGCCACATTATTGGACAGACAACTTTAGTAACGCACCATGCTGAGTGTATGTTGCAACTAAGAAAATTACTTCCCATTCCTTTTTTCTTTTTTAAATGTCTGCAAATTCTTGGGTCTTGAGAAAATTGACTGGTATCTAATCAATGCCAACTCTTTAACGCAAAACAGAGAAGAAAAGTGACTCTTTTACACTGCTTATGTAGAGTAAGTTAACACACTGAACCATGACAGAATGAGATTTGTAAGAAAAATGAGGGAGGGAGGAATGTATGTGTGTGAATTTCCTGGAATCCAAATCTAACACAAGAAGCAAAACAGAAAAAAAAAATTCTGCAAACTTTATCAAATATTCTATAAGGAGGAAAGATTAGAATTATCTCAATTTTCATCTGAAATGAAATGAAATACTGTATTTTTTGGAGTATAAGATGCACCTTCCCCCCCCCCTAAAAGGGGCTGAAAATTTGGGTGCATCTTACACACCTAATGTAGCCTCACCCACCCACTGGCTCCTACCCTATGGCCTCTGTCTCCCAACAATTTATCTCCTTGCAGCAAGTAGCAAGAAGAAATAGCCCATTTCAGCTTCAGCACAGCCTAATTAGCACTAGTTAATTATCCATTGGGTTGGCCTCCCGACTCTTAGCTGTTTCAGGCTGCAGGGATTGCCATTGCCTATTGCTGTGCGGGCCTCTGCTGCTTGCTGCAAGGAGGTAAATTGTTGGGAACAGGTTTTTTTTCTTGTGCTAATCAAGCTATGGTGAAAATGAAAATGAAAGTAAAGCAAGCTGTTTGCTGCAACAAGGCAAAATTGCTGGGAGGCGGAGGCAGATTTCTTTTTCTTGTTTTCCTCACCAAAAAAAGGTAGTGCATCTTATAGTCCGGAGCATCTTATACTCTGAAAAATACGGTAGCTCTTTGAACTACACTTGACTGGTATAAGATATAAAGGAACTTTATTTTCTAAAATGACATGAAACAATTCCTCTCTTCTTCCGTTTGCTTACAGACAGTGTCATATATCCTGTTTTCCCCAAAATAAGACATCCCCTGATAATAAGCCCAATCAGGCTTTTGAGCGCATTGCAATAAGCGCTTATTTCAGGGTTCAAAAAAATATAAGACAGGGTCTTATTTTCGGGAAACATGGTAGCTACTGTACTTTATATACACTATTTGGGAATATTAAAGCTTTCTAGGACATTGAAAGCCCAAACATATCCTATGCCCGTGATAGCGAACCTATGGCACATATGCCACAGGTGGCACGCAGAGCCATATCGGTGGGCACACGAGCTCAGCTCCGGCACGCATGCGCATGCCAGCCAGCTGATTTTTGGGCCTTCCGGTCCCACCGAAAGTAGGGAAACAGGCTGTTTCCTGTCTCCGGAGGGCCTGTGTGGTTGGGGAAGGCCGTTTTTGCCCTACCCAGGCTCTTAGAAAGGCTCTGGAGCCTGGGGAGAGAGAAAAATAGGCCTACAGGGCCCACCATACCATCACGTGCCAAAAGCGGGGGGAGCACGGAGGGGTCACGCATGCATGCATGGGGAGGGACGGGGCACATATAATTATGGGTGTGGACACACACATGCGTGACCTCTCCCCTCACTCCCCTGCTTTTGGCACGCGATGGCAAAAAGGCTAACCTCACTGTCCTATGCTGATTTCATCACCATTATAATATATTTTTAAATAAGTAAACAAGATTGTATTATCTCAAAAGAATGAGAATTGTTTTATTCAAACAGCAATGCCTTTTAGCAAAATCTATTCTTTCAAATAAACCAATATAAGATTAAACACAGAGAGAGGGGGGGGAAGAGAGAGAGAGGGGGAGAAGTGAGAAGCATTGGAACTATTTAACTGAAAGACTAGATTGCATACATTGGATTACAAGTATTTTATTAAGATAGAAAGTTTGGAGTAATTTCATGAAGTCTGGGTTTTGAAGTTTCTGTAACCATATTGAATATTTCTGTAAAAGCTGTATTCGCAGCTGTGCTTGTCAGCAAATTTTCCATATATCTGTTTTATGCTACTATTTAGGGGTTTCCACATTAAAATATTAATGAGATCGACATGGAAAGGTGCTAAAATGTACCAATTTTTAGACATCATCTTGGCTTCATCAGCATGCTGAACTCTTTTTTTCTATTCCCATAAATATTATTCAAGTAATGCCTTTAAAATTAGTTGCATGAAAATACATTGTGAGGCCAAGGGGAATAAACTGTGCTCACATTTTCTTTTAACTCAGGTCTTTGGGATGCTTATACTGTCACTCGTTATTTCATTGCATGATTTCTTCTTCTACAAGTCTCCATTCTGTATTTGAGATATAATTTCAGTTTAGTTGACACATCCAGAGAGATGGAATAGAAAATCCACAATGGAATTATTGAAAGCCTTAAAATAAATGGAAGCCAGTTTTATTTATTTATGACAAAAGGTTTTAACCTATCACTGCCACCATCACTTTCACAAATCCACAGGTTTAGCACAAATATTTTCCATTGTATGAACCTCAGCATTAATTCTCAGTTTTTGAACATGTTCAAGATTTCTCTCCCCACATTTACAATGACTGTGACCTTATTGGAGTAAACTATTATACCAGACTGATCATAAAGATCACATTACTATTTTTTAATATACAGGTGAAACTCGAAAAATTAGAATATCATGCAAAAGTTCATTTATTTCAGTAATGCAACTTAAAAGGTGAAACTAATATGTGAGATAGACTCATTACATGCAAAGCGAGATAGTTCAAGCCTTGATTTGTCATAATTTTGATGATTATGGCTTACAGCTCATGAAAACCCCAAATTCACAATCTCAGAAAATTAGAATATTGTGAAAAGGTTCAATATTCTAGGCTCAAAGTGTCCCACTCTAATCAGCTAATTAAGCCATAACACCTGCAAAGGGTTCCTGAGCCTTTAAATGGTCTCTCAGTCTGGTTCAGTAGGAATCACAATCATGGGAAAGACTGCTGACCTGACAGTTGTGCAGAAAACCATCATTGACACCCTCCATAAGGAGGGAAAGCTTCAAAAGGTAATTGCAAAAGAAGTTGGATGTTCCCAAAGTGCTGTATCAAAGCACATTAATAGAAAGTTATGTGGAAGGGAAAAGTGTGGAAGAAAAAGGTGCACAAGCAGCAGGGATGACTGCAGCCTGGAGAGGATTGTCAGGAAAAGTCCAATCAAAAGTGTTGGGGACTTTCACAAGGAGTAGACTGAGGCTGGAGTCAGTGCATCAAGAGCCACCACACCCAGACGGATCCTGGACATGGGTTTCAAATGTCGTATTCCTCTTGTCAAGCTGCTCCTGAACAATAAACAACGTCAGAAGCGTTTTACCTGGGCTAAAGACAAAAAGAACTGGTCTGTTGCTCAGTGGTCCAAAGTCCTCTTTTCTGATGAGAGCAACTTTTGCATCTCATTTGAAAACCAAGGACCCAGAGTCTGGAGGAAGAATGGAGAGGCACACACTGCAAGATGCTTGAAGTCCAGTGTGAAGTTTCCACAGTCTGTGTTGATTTGGGGAGCCATGTCATCTGCTGGTGTTGGTCCACTGTGCTTCATTAAGTCCAGGGTCAACGCAGCTGTCTACCAGGAGATTTTGGAGCACTTCATGCTTCCTTCCGCAGACGAGCTTTATGGGGATGCTGACTTCATTTTCCAGCAGGACTTGGCACCTGCCCACACTGCCAAAAGTACCAAAACCTGGTTCAATGACCATGGGATTACTGTGCTTGATTGGCCAGCAAACTCACCTGACCTGAACCCCACAGAGAATCTATGGGGCATTGCCAAGAGAAAGATGAGACACATGAGACCGAACAATGCAGAAGAGCTGAAGGCCGCTATTGAAGCATCCTGGTCTTCCATAACACCTCAGCAGTGCCACAGGCTGATAGCATCCATGCCACGCCACATTGAGGCAGTAATTGATGCAAAAGGGGCCCAAACCAAGTACTGAGTACATATGCATGCTTATACTTTTCAGAGGTCCGATATTGTTCTATGTACAATCCTTGTTTTATTGATTTCATGTAATATTCTAATTTTCTGAGATTGTGAATTTGGGGTTTTCATGAGCTGTAAGCCATAATCATCAAAATTATGACAAATCAAGGCTTGAACTATCTCGCTTTGCATGTAATGAGTCTACCTCATATATTAGTTTCACCTTTTAAGTTGCATTATTGAAATAAATGAACTTTTGCACGATATTCTAATTTTTCGAGTTTCACCTGTAGCTTCTTACATTTTATTTATTTTTAGAAGGAAATGGTAATTCTTGGTAGCTCTTCGTTTAAGCTTTAATTTAAGAATTTAAGTTTCAAGGAATTGTTGAGTGACATGCTACTGAATTACAGACATGTGAGGTACTGTTTTAGTCACGTTGATATTAATTTTTCTTTATATTATTTAGTGTCAGGTAAATGCCTGAGCAAATTGTTTGGCGGGAAAGCAGTGTCAATATCATGAGAGACAAATCTACACAGCAGTAGTTTTCAGGCCAATCTCTTTAAAATGAAGAGCTCAGAAGCGAAGGGAAACACAAAGTAACAAATAAGTCACAAAAGAGAATTATTTCCTAAGCAGAGACAGTGATTATACTGGTGGTATAGTGATTAAAGCACTGGAGGGAAAATGATAAAAATTTTAAAATGTGAAAACTTTATATGGATTATATATATTTATTTAGAGATTTATTCGTGTGTCTGTAAGAGAGAAAAAAAGGAGGGAGATGAGGAGAGATTTTATACAGAGGTGGTATTCAGCTGGTTTTGACTAGTTCTGGTGAACCAGTAGTGGAAATTTTGAGTCATTCAGAGAACCGACAAATACCACTTCTGCCTGGCCCTGCCCCCAATCAATTCACTGCCTCCCAAGTCCCAGCTGATCGGCTGGATTTTCTTTTGTTGCCCTGCACAGGAGAATGGAGCTGGAAAGCAGGTTAGTGGGGTGGGGAGGGAATGGAGATTTTACAGTATCCTTCCCCTGCCATGCCCACCAAGCCACGCCCACAGAACCGGTAGTAAAAAGTTTTGAATCCCACCACTTATTTTATACTTTTTAAAATCCTGTTATAACATTTCAAATACATCCAAGCCAAATTAATATGTCTGCCATATCATAACTGCTTAATGGTAGATAACATAAATATTTATACATCTAAAAAATTCAGAATCTCACCAGCAGTAAATGTGCTATCTTATCTTATCTATCTATCTATCTATCTATCTATCTATCTATCTATCTATCTAT
>WNWU01014984.1:0-30526 GCA_012654045.1 Ptyas mucosa | reverse complement strand
AGAATGAGAGAATGAGAGAGACAGAGACAATCAGAGAGAATGAGAGAGACAGAATGAAAGAGAGAGAAAAAGAAAGAGACAGAGACAGAGAGGGAATCAGAGAGAGAATGAGTGGGAGAAAGAGAATGAAAGAGAGGGGGGGAGAGAGAATGAGAGAGAGTGGGAGAGAAAAAGAGAGAGAAAGAGACAGAATGAAAGAAATAGAGAATGAGAGAGAGAGACAGAATCAGAGAATCAGAGAATGAGAGAGAGAATGAGAGAGAGACAGAATGAAAGAGAGAATCAGAGAGAATGAGAGAGAATCAGAATGAGACACACACAGAGAGACAGAGTGAAAAAGAGAGAATAAGAGAGAGAGAGAAAGAAAGAGACAAAATAAGAGAATGAAAGAGAGAGAGAAAGAGAGAGAATGAAAGAGAGAGAGAAAGAGAGAGAGAAAGAGAGAGAATGAAAGAGACAGGGAAAGAAAGAGAAAGAAAGAGACAGAATGAAATAATGAGAGAGACAGACAGAGAGAGAATAAGAGAGAATAAGAGAGACAGAATGAAAGAGAGAGAGAATGAAAGAGAAAAAGAGAAAGAGACAGAGAATGAGACAGAGAATGAGACAGAATGAAAGGGAGAGAAAAAAGAAAGAGACAGAGAGGGAATCAGAGAGAGAATGAAAGAGGGTGAGAAAGAGAGAAAGAGAAAAAGAGGGAAGGAGCGAGAGAGAGAGAAAGAGGAGGGAGAGTGCCTGAAGGACCCCATCCTGTCACTGGGAATCCAGGCACTTCAGCAAGCGGCACACTGGATTTGTATTAGTGGTCTGTGGGATTTAAAATTATGAACTTGGTGGTCCCTGAGGTCCAAAAGGTTGGGGACCCCTGCTTTAGAGAGACTGACTGTTCTGCGGATGTTACTGACTTAGTATAAATGTTTTATATCATAGTGAAGATGTTTCCTTGATTTTATCTGAAAGATTTATTGATTTATTTCTTTATTACTAATTCAATGTTTGGCCACACTCTCACAAAGCAATTCTGATATACAGCATTTTTCAAATTCAAACTCCACTGAATTATGAAATAAAAGCCAGGAAAAGCATCCCAATTCACACTGCAAGCATTGTCAGTCTGATATCTTAGAAGTAGCATCATGGTAGGTTCTCCATTTCAAATACAGTAGATTTTTAAATGGTAGGGGTGGTAAGAGTTGCTTAGATAGCCATCCTGCCAGATACACACTAGACTTTTAAGAGGATAATAATCAGTGGTGAAATCCTACCAGTCCGCACCAGTTCGGGCGAACCAGTAATGATAAAAGCTACTGGTTCAGCGAACTGGTAGTAAAAAAAAAGCTACCAGTTGGTCCGAACCAGTATTTCTGATGATCAGGTGTGCCACACAATTTATATCCTGCTTTCTAGCAAATCTAAAGAGTGCAGCACAGCTGTTTCCCCCACCTCGCTGTTCTACTTACCTTGTTAAGCCTCCTTTTTCCACATGAAGCGCGTGTTTGGTGCACACTGTGCATGTGCGGGCAGCAAACTGGTAGCAAACTACAGAGGATTTCACCACTGATAGTAATTGCTCCTATACAAGATTCAAATAATTATGAAACCTACTTCATGTGTACAAGGGAGTCAGGCATGTCATTCTAGATTGCCAAACAGCATATTATGAAAGGATGAGTTGGGCGATATTCAGTGGAAAAAAAGTATACAGTTCTTGAACAAAACTACAGTGGCTCAAAGTTGCAAGCCATCAGTTGGTTGCAATTTGAAAGCTAGTTTGTTCTTTTCGTACACTTGTGATTGAAAATGCAGTAAATGATCCCAGTTTAAGCAAAAATAAGCTCACTCTCATATACAGGCTAGATCTTCTTTCTGCCTTCTTCTCTTAAAGCCTGACAACTTTTCCAGACAAAAGTTCAAAAACTGATTAGCAATAGTACGGGAGGTGCTACTGGGGAACCAACAGTATTTCCAATCAGACTATTGATCTTCACCACAGTTCATTAGTGCATCCCAGCTAGAGAAAATGCTCCAAAATGTTTGTGTGTGCTGTGGCAGGGGTGGGTGGGGAGGAATCATTTCATGCTGCAATGCAGTACTAACCTAAGGCCAGAAGGCAGAATAAAGATGGAGATTAGAGGCACACTGAGGAAGCAGCTCCTACTAAGAAATGGGTAAAGTGTCCAGGAATTCTACAGGGAAAAACTGAGATAAGGAGAAAAATTCATATCAAGCAATAAATGGTTGCTCCTTCCTGTAAGGCGGCTTTCTCCAGCTTAGTAACCCTCCAGAGGCCTTGGTCTACAACCTTCATTATTCCCAGCCTCCCAATTAAAGGATTGAAAACAAATACCCTGCCTTTTCCCCAGCCGCTCCACATACACATGAAAGGCTGGAAAGGTGGACAAACGGCAACTTCTTGCATGGGTAACTTGGCCACTTCTTAGATGTGGGGCATAAACAACAGAAATGAATAGGCCCTCTATAAAGATCCTGTTTCTGGAGGTAATAATACCGAATGGGCCACTATTAACTCTTCATCATTTTACCTTTGTACTCAAAAGAAATAGCTAGTGGCAGGCCATTTAGTACCAGATTCAGGACAATATTAAGAGTTTCCAAAGGATTTGGGTTGAAGTCAAGTTGCCTGATAATTCTGACATCTGTTTTTTTAGCCTTCTGCTACAGTTTCATGGCTCGATAACTGCTTGAGTCATCTGAGAAGTTTCTGATATGCTGTATATGATGATCAAACCGTGAATTGGCCCAGTCAAATCCAGGGTTTGTTTTTCCCTGGCGTGAAGTAGCCAATTATTACACAAGGTGGGAAATTGCAATCTGTTTATTCTGTACAACCAAGCTGTGTTCTACATCACAAATCAAGAACTCCCAACACACAAATTAGCATAATTTTTATAGACTTGTGGAAAATAAGGCACATGATTATTAGCAAGCAATAGGCAGCATGCAACAAAGTATTCACACCAGAGGTGGGTTTCAGCAAGTTCTGACCAGTTCTGGAGAACTGGTAGTGGAAATTTTGAGTAGTTTGGAGAACCGGTAAATACCACCTCTGGCTGGCCCTGCCCCCACCTATTCTCTGCCTCCCAAGTTCCACCTGCTCGGGAGGAAATGGGGATTTTGCAGTATCCCCGCATCGGGAGGAAATGGGGATTTTGTTAAGAGTCTGGTGGCATGGCAGACTAAGCACTGTAATTAACATTCAACTGCCTGCAATTATTGCAACTTCAAATCTCACCAGGCTCGAGGTTGACTCAGCCTTCCATCCTTTCTAAGGTAGGTAAAATGAGGACCCAGATTGTGGGGGTAATAAGCTGACTTTGTATAAATATACAAAAATATGAAGGCTATTGCTTAAAGCCTTGTAAGCCGCCCTGAGTCTCCGGAGAAGGGCGGCATATAAATCAAATAAAAAAAAAACCTTCCCCAAGAGTGGGGTGGGAATGGAAATTTTACAGTATCCTTCCCCTGCCATGCCCACAAAGCCACGCCCACAAAGCCATGCCACACCCACCAAGCCACATCCACAGAACTGGTAGTAAAAAAATTTGAAACCCTCCACTGATTCACACCCGTGATAGAGGATGGTCCTCCCAGAAGGGGGGTTCATTACTAAAACATTACAGCCTTTTGGTCCCTAATTGATAAGCCTGATAATTATGTATACAAAACCTTCTAGCTAATCTATCTGGAACAAGAAGGGGGAGTGTTAGATATAAATGCCTGACCCCGTGTTCGGGCCAGGGGGGATCAGGACTGCAGGGGTTAACTACCCAGATATCCTTTCACCCATTGACCCCTCCTTACCGCCCAGTGAGTACTTAAAGGCCATCCATGCAGTCCAGAAGCACTTCCAGCTGCTCACCTGTAAGGACAAGATACCATGTAAATAAAAGTTTGTTAATGAAGCACATGCTTGAGTATTGAATTTATTGGGCTCGATCCTTGAACAATCCTGACAAATGGTAGCAGAGGATGGTTGGATAGCCTGAACCAATCCAAAGAATGCCAGGAAACCCCAAGCCAACTGAAGAGACAGAGAGGGTAAACACCAGAGCATTTAAAAAGAAGATGGAGGAACAACAGAAACTAACCGAAGCCGCACAGACAGAGATGCCGGAGGCGAACAAACGATTCTCCAGCCCAGGCACCCTGGTCAGCTCAGACAAGGAACTATACAAAAAAGAAATCAACCTAGAGACCACCGCTTGCGGAGAAAGTGACTTCAGAACAAAACTACTAACGCTGATCGGCTCAGCCACTACCAACTCAGACCTAGTCGTGGAACTCCGTAGCCTAATTAAGGATCACGGAGCAACGACTAGAGAGGAAAGAGACGAAGCGAGTCACGAAAACCAAGACATGGTAAGAGAATCATACCCTTACCATTTGTCCACCAAAAAGGCCGAAAACGAATTCGCGCCCTTTTTGCAGTAGCCATCTTGGACAATGATGTCACCAAAGATGGCCGACTAATGACCAATGGGCTCCCGAGATTCAAAAATCGTGGTGGGAATTTTTGCCTAGAGTAAACCTAGAAAATCACCACAGGACCAGGGACAAACCTAACAAAAAATCTATGGGCCCACCTACCGATCTCGAAGTAGATATGGCCATCCAAACGCTAACCGCAGTGTTCGGACCAAAAATAAAAATACTGGGCTCCAATTCCGATATTCCGGAGGAACCCGAAATGACTACCTACATGCAAAGGGCCAACAACGAGGACCGACTATGGGGGACTAATGCCAGGGCATGGGTGCCACGCCAAGCGCACCACACCACAAACCCCCCGATGCACCCACCAAATCACACAGCAGAGCCGAAGAACGAAACAACTACTCACCAATCTGTCAGCACCATCCGGAGCATCCAGGGATATCGGCGGGCATGGACTTCGGCCCGGTCCCAACTTACGACCACTGAGCCGGACCAGGCCTTCTGGATCTTCACCTGGCGACCACGGGATTTCCGAGCCTTCCCGGCGACGCAGCAGGACTTCCGACGCTCCCAACGGCGACCCGGATGATCTTCGGCCACTTGAGGACCCCCAAAGTCGAACCAAAGACCCATCCTGGTGATTGGGGCCTCCACCCTGGAGCAGCAGGAACAAACTCCTTCTCTGACAAGCGCTGGACCAGAATGAACCCAGAGCATGTGCAGTATCCGCCTGCAAAGAGAAACGAAAGGAACATAGAAGCAAGTCAATACAGATTGACACCATACATCCCACTGCCATATTGTCAGTTCCCTTACGCTCAAAACCATGGACAGCGACTGCCTGTAAGTAACACTACACACAATACAGGAACATTACCAACTGACTTTCCCAAACTGAAACTAGATGGGACCAATTTCCTGGAGTGGAACCAGCAGCTCCAAGTTACCCTCTTAAAGGAAAATTTACTTTTTCTAATCACAAACCCTCCTGAAAAACCATGGACTTTTGAATTGGACTGCATGCACCATAAGGTGTACTATATATTAATAGCTAGTATATCTCCCAGCATCTACCCCAGTATCAGTCACCACCTGATCATCTCAGAATTAGTAACTAGACTGTTTAATTTGTTTTACAATAAGAGCGTAGCCACCACCTCCAGAATTTCCAGGGAGTTCCACTCAGCCAGGCTTAAGGCAGGAGTCTCTATGAGCGAACACATATTAACGCTAAACGCCACCAGAGCTGAACTCATACAAAGGGGAGAGAACATAACGGAGGGGAGCAAGATAAGCATAATCATCAACTCTCTAGACTCTAGTTGGGATATTTCATTACACAGTTAGATAGTCTCAGCCTGGAACAGCTAATCTTAGAAACACTAACCAACAAACTAATAGCAGAAGATAACTTAAGGAAGGATAGATCAATGGGGCGTAGGGATCAAAAACCTGTTAAGAAAGTGGAATTCCAAAGTAGGGAATCATAGTGCCACAGAGTGTTTTATATGCGGTTCCAGAAATCATTACAAAAGGGATTGCCCCAGGAACATGAGGGATAGGGAACGATCCTACCACAGAGATAGAACAGAATACAGGCTGAAATTCACCGATAGACACTCACCGGACAACAGACACAGAAGCAGGGGCTCTCCCAACCCAAGAGATAGGAGGGGACATAGAGATCATTCCAGGGACAGCCAGACAGGATCATTATATGGACTTGGGAACCAAGAACATACACACTGCTTCACTAAGAAAGGAAACACCTGGCTCTTAGATTCAGGGGCCATGAACCACACTACTTACAACCCAAAACTACTCACATCACTCACAAAGGAAAACTTCATTATCAAAGTGGCGAACCAGAATAATGTCTTGGTAACTGGGAAAGGGAACATGCATATACCAGGATTAGGGAAGATAGAGGGGTTATTACTTGTCCCGGAAATACCCTATAACATATTAGCAACATTGAAGTTGAGCAAGGACACCGGAATCGAGATTATTTTTAAGGAGGGTAAGGTACACATCACAAGGGAAGGAAAAAGTTTTGGGAGGACCATAGTAAGTGGAGGTTTGCCATACTTTCAACCCAATGACAATGATCACCCTAGGGTAAATGTGAACATAGACACCAAGGCAGACTTCACATCCAACATAAGTGAAAAGGGAGACAGTGAGGAAATAGAGGGGGTTGATTGTGATCATACCCCTGACAACCTGAATACTCACCAAGCGTCAGACAAGGAAAAGCCTTCATTAGGCAAACCTATCCATGATGAATGTGCATATCTCTTACACAGGAAGTTAGGGCATAGCAGTTTCCCCGTCATTCAAAAAATGGTTGATTGTTCTGAAGGTATAAAAGTAAAGCATTGCAAAAACTACCTAGAATGCTCAGTGTGTAAATGCTCCAAGCTCAAGGTCAAACCAAGACCAAAAAAGTCAGTGCGCACTACTGACTCCATTTTTCAACTGATACACATGGACTTGGGGGGGGGGCCCAAGGCCATCCATCAAATACAAAAAGAGGTTTTTTCTGACCATTGTGGATGACTTTAGCCGTTACGGATTCATATATACACTCAAGCATAAACACAAGGTATTCCAAAAATTTAAGGAATTTTACAAGAAAATAGAATTGCAGCACAACACAAGAATCAAACAGATAATGACTGACCAGGAGTCAGAGTTCATATCGAGGGAATTCTCACATTGGCTCAGAACACAGGGGGTACTACATTTTACATCCAATCCTTTTTCAGCTTTTCAGAACAGGATCGTAGAGAGAAAGAATGGTACCCTACAAACCATGATGAGGTGCGTCCTAGAGGACGCTGGGTTAGGGCAACATTTCTGGGCAGAGGCAGTCATCTATTCAAACTACACATTGAATAGATTATGGTGCAGTGTAATAGACAAAACCCCATATGAACTGATGTACAAGAGGAAACCACAGATAGCCCACCTGCACATATTCGGTGTCACTGCAGATATACACATCCCCAAGCAGCTACGACGCAAGGGAGATAAAGTATCAAGGAGGTTGAGGTTCATGGGATATGAGCCAGAGACCAAGGGATTTAGATTTATAGATAACCACAATAGATTCGTGATATCCCGAACTGCAGTGTTCCATGAGAATGCCAATTGGTCGAAAATACATCTAAATGAAGTATTTCCCAAGAGAGAGAACAATCCGATAGCAACCAAGACAAGATAGAACAGAACGTAGAAGAAAGCAGCAGATCAGGGAAAATCAAAAGAAAGAACCATGGGATAGAGGTCAGGGAGTGGAAGGAAAACCACCCAGACATAAAGTTAGACTCACTAACAGAAAAGGAGGCCAGGTACCTACACGACACAGAAACACCATCCGATAGGCCCATAAGATCCAACAGAAACAAGACCCCAAAGAAACTGGAGGACTACATCCTATCCAGGCATGCTAACCACATAACACCCAACAATTATGAAGAGGTACGAAAATTACCGAGGAAGAAAGGGCAAAATGGGAACAAGCTGTGAAAAAAGAAATGAGTAGCCTCCGAGAGTTAAAAGTATACACGCCCACCGAAGTCCCAAGTGATAAGACACCAATTAGCACAAGATGGATTTACAAGATCAAGACACTAGAGGGCAATAAAGTATTATACAAGACTAGGTTGGTAGCTCAGGGGTTCGCTCAGAGGTATCCAGATGATTATACAGATACTTATTCCCCCACGGTCAGAGCTGAAAGTGTTAAGTGTGCACTGATGATAGCTTCCATCCTAGGTCTAGAGGTACATCAATTCGATGTGCAAACTGTGTACCTACATGCAGAGCTTGATAAGGAGATTTATGTTAGAGCGCCTCCCAGCAAAAACACCCACAAAGGAGAAATTTGGCTCCTAAACAAGAGCTTATACGGACTAAAACAATCAGGAAAAAGGTGGTATGAGTGTTTAGCCAAAACTCTAATGTCTATGGGTTTCAAAGCTACTTCTGCAGACAACTGTTTCTTTATTAAGAGAATAGGTGACTCTATTGAATATGTCATTATAAATGTAGACGACATATTGTATATTGGTGATCAAACACACAAATGTGATGATTTTGCTAAGGAGCTGGGTAAACATTTTTCCCTAAAGGTATTAGGGAAAGTAGACAAATACCTAGGGGTACAAATCACCAAGACTGACAGAGGTTTCAGACTATCTCAAAAGTAGAAGGTCTTAGAGCTCTTACACAAGTGTTATATGTTCGACGCCAAACCCTGTGAAATGCCCATGCAACCTGATTTTCTGAAAAATATGTAAATTGAAGCAGAACCATTCAATGATAATACCCTTTACAGATCTACCATAGGTTCCTTATTGTATATAGCAAACTGGACAAGGCCTGACATCGCCCTACCCATAAATCTCCTATCCAGGCACGTTGGCAAACCTACCACATATCATTGGGATGCCATAAAGAGAATACTCAGGTATTTGAAGCTTACTTGTGTCTGGAGCCAGAAATCTCCAACAAACCAATATTAACATGTTATGCAGACACAGATTGGGCTGGGGATGTGAAAAGTAGGAAGAGCACATCAGGGTACATATTCTTCTTAAATAACAGCCCTGTACATTGGTACACTGGAAAGCAAAACTTAGTAGCCACATCAACCACTGAAGCTGAGTACATATGCTTATCCAAAGCTGCTAACAATTTGGTTTGGTTCGATGACCTACTCTCTAACGTTTGGACTGAACCCACATATCCCATCGTTATACGCGAAGACAACAGAGCAGCGATTGAAATATCAAAGGCAGATGCAGTGGGACAGAGATCGAGGCATATCGATATCAAACATAAACACGTTAGGCAGCTCTCTAATATTGGGTTCATAGAGACTATACATTGTGAAACTGAAGAACAAACTGCAGACATATTAACCAAACCATTACAGAACAGACAGCATACATATTTGACATCAAGACTAGGTGTTAAAATCATCAATGCATTTACTCATGATCAAAATTACACTAACACTCAGGTCAGATATTTAGAGGGGGATTTGTTAGATATAAATGCCTGACCCCGTGTTCGTGCCAGGGGGGGTCAGGACTGCAGGGGTTAACTACCCAGATATCCTTTCACCCATTGACCCCTCCTTACCTTGGCTCCACCCAGTGGATACTTAAAGGCCATCCATGCGGTCCAGAAGCACTTCCAGCTGCTCACCTGTAAGGACAAGATACCATGTAAATAAAAGTTTGTTAATGAAGCACATGCTTGAGTATTGAATTTATTGGGCTCGATCCTTGAACAATCCTGACAGGGAGTTACTGCATTCTAACTAATCTGTTTACAATAATAGGAAGTGGGGCCAGTTTTGTTTTCACTGCTGACCTCCTTCAGGATGTTCCTTCATAAGGCTATCATCTAGCCTTCCAGGAATTTTAGGGCCAGGATGTGAGATCCAAGAATGAGAGGCCCAAACACAGAAACATGATTCCCCCCCCTCCCAGCAAAATGGGGTTTCTCTGGCTAAAATAGCTATATCAATCCTGCATATAGGTAGTTGGGAATTTGATTAGCCTTAATATGTGCCATAATTTGGCTTGCTTTCAGTACTATATGATTTATGTAACATAAAGCAAGGAGAAATAACATATGCAGAAAAGAGCTCTTTTTGCAGTTTGATTCCTGTTTAAATGAACTTCATAAGTCAAATAAAAATGTTGCTACAAGAGCTTATACTTTTGCTTTAATGAATGCTAATTACTAATTACTATAAAGAAAGAAAGGAAAATCTCACAAGATCAAAGGCTGACTGCCTCCGTTACTGGGAACCACAATCAAATCAAATTTATTTAACTGTGGTCAATGGACCAGCAAGATACTGACCAAATGATCAAACAAGGATGAAATATCGCAAAGACAATATAACAGTCATATAAAACCTAAAAAATTTAGACTTAAAGCCATATTTCCGGGGGGGGGGGGGACTAAATAAAATACAATAAAACATGAAACATAAGATAAAATATAGGATAAAATAGAAATACAATAACATAAAAGATACTTCATAATGTGTAAACAAACAAAAATACCTAAGAATACTTATTTTTTTAAATATGAATTGTTTAAATGCAAAAGAAGCGGCATCTACATAGTAGTGTACTGTCATGCAAAGAATGCAGTTAATTCTTAATATTTTTCTTTAAATGCACATTTTTTTCTTATTTGAATCAAAGGATGATATTGTCTCAGCTGGACTTTTCTCCATCTTTACCACAGAATTCTTGTGTCCATTACTTTGACTTGGACCCAACCAAACTCAGAGGAAATAGCTGCTCTTTTTGTGTATGTGGGGGGATGGGGGGTGTTTAATGAACTCAAGAGCCTGAATTTTTCCCAGGGGAGGGGGAGGCCCCACTGCCTTTTAGCCATTTTGCAGTCCTAGCTGTAGCCTAGCATTTTGAAAGGCTCTCTAGCTGACTTTCACAAGACACAGATGCACTCAGATGAAGAGAATACGATGTAAGGGTGAAATCCAGCAGGTTCTGACAGGTTCTGGAGAACCGGTAGCGGAAATTTTGAGTAATTCGGAGAACCAGCAAATACCACCTCTGGCTGGCCCCAGGATATTACAATATCCTTCCCCCAGGAGTGGGGGGGCGGGAATGGGGATTTTGCCGTATCCTTCCCCTGGAGTGGGGTGGGAATGAGGATTTTGCAACATCCTTCCCCCAGGAGTGGAGAGGGAATGGGGATTTTGCAGTAACCTTCTCCTGCCATGCCCACTAAGCCATACCATACCACACCCACCAAGCCACGCCCACAGAACCAGTAGTAAAAAAAATTGGATTTCACCACTGGTACAGTGCCTCTGAAGACCTCATCCCATGCAGTATATTAGCTATTTAAGTTTATCAGCATTTCCCAAAGAAAGTTCTTTAAAGCAATTTCATACTGCCACAGTATGTTTCTTGTTTTGATTAGTTGATGGTTCATCCATCCACCTTTGAAGTTAAAACAACACACATTTTCCAAAGCTCAAATTTTGCACTTCCCGTTCTACTTTCCACCCATTCTACTTTCCACATTATTCTTTTCATATCTTTGAGTGCCAGAGAGATCACCATCTCAAAGGTCTGTGGTCAGCCCACTTCTATGCAATCAAGCCTTTCCTGATACTGCAGCAAAGTCTGTATAGTGCAGGTTCCTGTGTAGATAAGATACAGGAATTTCTGAAAGGCTGACCGATGGGTCCAGTGAAGCCAACAATGCAATGATGCATCTGAGTTTTGCAGAAATCTTTAATCCAAAATCTTTGGGGGGGGGAGGGGAGAAATGGTGACTGATGTCATTTGCATCATTGGTAGGAGCCTATCCTGCTTTCTTTACTAATAAAAATATTGAAGCATGACCTAAAATTTGCTTGTTTGCTTTAATACTTCTCAGTCATTCATTGGAATGGACACATTTCTTGCCCAGTATTAGCATCTGCAAAAAACTGGAGACAGGAAGACCTCCACGGATCATTTAAACCCCTGACCATTTAAACCTCCCTTTTATGTCAGCCACATGAACAATATATGTAAAATGGGGGTGGCCTTCAATCATGTAGTTGCTGTGGACATGTTGATCAGTTTTTACCCTTCCACAAATGCCTGTGGCTGGAATTATACAGATAGGGTCAGAACTGACTTGTAAGGGATGGGTTTCAGTACATACAGAGAGACCACATTTAGCTCCATATCTTAGTGTCCTCATATTTATTTATTTTTATACTGTCTTTATTATTTTTATAAATAACTCAATATGGTGAACATATCTAATAATCCTTCCTCCTCCTCCTCTTTTCCCCACAATCCCAAGAACCTTGTGAGGTGAGTTGGGCTGAGAGAGAGAATGACTGGCCCAAAGTCACCCAGCCAGTTTTCATGACCAAGGTGGGACTAAAACTCAAAGGCTTGGTGGTTTCTAGCCTACTGCCTTAATCACTAGACCAAACTGATTCCTTCTGCCCCTCTTTACTTCTCCCTTATAAAAAAGGAATAACTACCATACCTTACACAGAGAGAAAAATAAAGCTCCACTATGACTAGTCACAGAGGGGAAAATAAAAATAATTGAGATGATTTAATTTCCCTCACTCAGTGTGGGAAATACTCCAATCTTTTTCTCAATGCAGTCTCCTAAAAATCACAATCCTGTCTGAATTTTACAAGTTGAAGACTAGTTTGTATACATAAAGTTAGTAGAACAAACTGTTTTAGTTCATCTTCATTTAGAATGAGAACTTTTGCTATTAGAAAATAATAATAATGTAAATATAAGCTGTTGTTATGTGGTGTAAATCACAGCTAAGAGTCTGGAAGCAACAGGAATAGCATGCACTAAACGCTAATTGCACCAAGATTGCCACATTTATCAACAGGCCAAAGTAATGAAATGCCATAGGAGTGCATTGAAATGAGAACTCCAACATCACAGGCTGCAATGGAAGCCCCAATACAGACCAGACAAGCTCCAAAGGACTTCTCCAAACCACTGGTAAGCTTCTAGCATCTTTTATATGGTTTAACTATTTGGAGATGTTCCCTAGAATTTGGTTTGCTAGTGGCCTCGGGATTTGTTCCCAATATTTCATGGTGCAAGCAAATGACTTTGGTTTGTAAAATCAGGTGATCCCTGAAATGCTTCAAGAATTAGTTATGGCCATTTCAAAATGAACCATGTGTTTCAATGGCTATTTTTGTTTCTTTTTTAAAATCTTTCTAGAGCTATGCAGACATCAGATTTGAAACAGAAAAGATGATTCAGAACACATGCAAGGACAGAGCACATCTGCCTGCAGCTTATTAAAGAAGTTGCATCTTTTCCTGGTCTCCATGCAATAGCCATGCAACTTCAGGAAAAGAAGATTTAAGGAATTTTAAGGAGGTGCTGACTGGGACATATATTCTTTCCAAATTTCTGTACATCCCAATTATTTTTCCCTCTTCACATAATTCTGATCAATGAAAGGAGGAAAAACCATAGCTTTTGCTACCTGCAATTTTAAATAAACCAATATTTTAATATACCAATTTAGTAATTTATTAGGGCTACCATATTCAGGTTGCAAAAATCCAGACATCTCCTAAAATATGCTGTATATTTTTGTTGCCATCAAATGAATGGTTTTTTGCAGTGAAGAATGATTGCTCTATAGTTTCTTTGTCTTGAAGAAGTCTGTGATTATGGGAGTTAATAATAATGAACTCTGGATGCTGGTACTGAGCACCTCTGAATACTACAGTTCCCAAGAATTTTTTTTGGGGGGGGGAAGTAGGGATAATTGATGTGGTTAGTCCTTATGGAGTATGGCATGAGGGATCCTGCCAAGCATAAATCTACTTGTCAGAAGAAAGCCTGCTGCATATTCCTTTTCCACATGAAGTGAAGTTAGGATAGGCATTCTCTGTAGTGGCCCCACATCGTGGAGTGCTCTCCTGGGGTTGTGATTGGCTTCTACCTTTTTCTCATTCAGGAAGATCTTAAAGCCATTTTTATTTTAGTAGACTTTTCAACCCTAGGATAGTTGGGGATGTCCACGTATTGTTGTTGTAGTTACTACTGCTGCTGTTATTATTGTTGATGTATTGTATTGATTATTGCATTGCTTTAATTATTTAAAGTATTCAAGTTTTGGTTTACTCGTGGATGTCGTGCATAGTTGTCATATTGGAATGGTCTACAAATGTGAACAGGAGAATTTCTCATTCCTAGTGTGCATATGCTTGTAAATGTGGGCTAAACAGGTATTACAAGCCTATTTATTCATGAGCATATTCAACTTTTCTATCAAATTATGGGAAATTTAAAAAATTGGATTTAAGAAGAGCTGCTTATATAATGAAATCCCACTGTGAAACACTAGATTGGTTTATCTAATCTGGATATATTTAGGAGAATTCCAGGGCTAGCAGCAGATTGGTGTAATTCAGTAAAAGCAGCCGGAAGAACTAGTCCAGACTTGAAGAATCTGACAGACACCATACCTGGGAAAAAATAGAGAGTTTTGATAGTTGGCTAATATATTGGTGAAAATAGATGATGTTGATAGAGATGTCAAAAAGGCCCAAAATATCTGCAGTCGACCAATATTATGCAACTTTTCTTATATGATATGAAGTCACTGAAACAATCAAAATGCATATTGCTGTGCATATTCTTTATTAGGGTTCAGTGTAAAGCCTATTAAGCTACTAGCCTGAACCTATTCCCTTTTTAGCTTCCTATCTTCTCTAGTAATGACTTTTCCATCTCTGACTCCAAACATACTTTTATCTGGTGATAAAGTAACTGACATGCAACCTTGATGCAAGGCAATGAACAGTGGTTTTCTACACCGCTCACCTGAGAAGCTGCTTTGGAACTATTCTTAAGTGGAAAGTAGACTAGCATATGAGTGTCTTGTCATTCACCATGGCAACAGGAAGCTATGGTTAAATTAACAGTAGACAAACCATTGTGATTCCCAATGGAAACTTGACTTTGGACAGCCTCCGTTCAACCTCTCCCATATTGCCCTTCCCAGGTGCCTTTAATAAGGGCAACATATCTACAGAAAGACACTCTATCCCAAGGTCTGGGAGAGGAGTCAAGTTTTTAATAATTTTCTGTGTCATTAGGATGGGAGCTATATGAATCTAGAGAGGGAGGAATGCCATTGCAGAGGGTAAGCAATGCATTAGAAGGCATGTTTCCTGGGTCCCACAAGTTGACAATGTTAAATTGACAGGACCCAGAGCATACCAGTCCGCCTGATCTCAATAGGCAAACAGAGGGAACTGGAGACAAGTCATCCCTCAATAGCAAGGCCCCATGTACTTGCTTATTTAACAAGCCTAATATTGCTAAATTAATTTTTTCTGCATTTTTAAAGGAAGATGCAGTGAGGAGATTTGCAAACATGTTTGCTTAGGATTTGGGATTGGTTGAGACTGTCTTTGATAATAATGTAATGGACCATCGAATTAGGAAGGATTGGGAGAAAGTAATTTTCTCACCATTGAAAATAATTGTCTTTCTCATCATGCAAATTATAATGAATAATACCTACCAAATAGTCTTCATAAGAGTGTGATAAACTTTCTTTGATTAGAAGTTCTGCATAGGACTTTGGCAAGACAACTGATTTCTCTTATAATTTTCTTTTACTTTTGATTCCATTAGTATCCACATACTGGATGACCATTCCACACCATTTACTTATCCATGAAATTTGTGATGTTATAGGAGAGGGATGGAAAAACAATTCTGGCCAAAAGAGCTCCTAGGAGCTTTGAGAAGCTGTGTGACATCATTGTCCGAAAGACCTTTCCCCCATGAGAGTTCTACCCTCAGAGAAAACCAAAACAATCCAAGAAATCCATCAATAATATCTGTCCCAAAGGTGCTTTTTTCAAGAGGTAACTGGATTTTCTTTGTTTTTCCTTGAAGATGTTTCGCTTCTCATCCAAGAAGCTTCTTCAGTTCTGACTGAATTTCAGAACTGGATATTCAATGTCCAGGATATGCTTGCTATTGAAATCCACTAGAATTTCAATATCAGACATAGATTTCAATATCAATATCAGGCATACCCCCCCCCCCCCCCAATCACATTAGAGCAGTGCTGTGTTCCGAGTCGTAATAATTTTGGGATAAACACCTTTTATTACAGAGAAAAGCAGTTAGAACGTAATTTTGTATGAGGAACTGCTAGTCCTCATTTTTTAAAAGGAGATGACCTTGTTTGGGGAGAAAGGAAATGGGGGTTGGGGGGGGAGAGAAACAGGAAGGCGGAAGAGGAGGAGGCACCTGATATTGAAATCCACCTAAAACATTGTCCTAATAAGATCAAAGGAAACACACTGACTAGAAGAATAAGGGTATGACTGGTCAGGATTAGTGGTTTATACTTCTATTACAAGAAAACATCTTTCTTTAAAAGAGGCTAATGGATTTGTTGCAAACATGTTTCTAAACATTTTAATATGCATAATGTCATTTCATTCAATTCTGCCTGTGCGGGATGGGGGGGGGTTGAGTTTTTTCCCCCTCCCGCCCTCTCTCCCTCTTTCTTTCTCTTTCTCTCTCTGAGAGAATGACTTTCTTTAAATGTTTTCATTTTATTTTCACTGACTACAATTACAGAGCATGCGCTCTGTCGGAGAAGCTTTCGGGGCACAGTTGACAGTTCCTTTTCCGAGAGGGGTCCTTCACATTTATCACGCTTCGTCCTTGGGGGCTTTTGTTAGGCTAACTTTTTTGACATATCTTCAGAACGCAGGAAGCCTGATCCGGAAACTGAAAAAAAATTCCTGATGTACTTGGATGTAGTTGGAAGGACTCTATTATTAGCCAATCTCTCCCTTTCAGAAGCACCACAAGTCTCTGCCTGCCCGCACAAATCTGCAACATTCAGCCAAGGGGCTCCCTGAAACGGTGTGGAATGTCTGGAAGGAAGCAGCTCCGCCATCCCAGCCTCCTACGTGCACACAAAGCGCAGCGGGTCGTATTGTTCTGCTTCTTGTCAGGGGAAACAACGTTCGCCCCCCCCCCCCCCCCCTTTCCAGTTTCCAGTTCAGGAAGCCGAGCCGAAAAGGGACTGCGTCCAATGGGAAGGCAGAATGGGGATGCGTGGTTATTGGCCGGGACAAGTATCCTTCAGCAAATTGCCCGGGAGGAGGGTGCCGGTGGGCCATTGGCTGGGAGGAGTGCTGGCAGAGTACCAGCTGATGATAAATGTCCTCAATAGGTTGGCTACGGTGGGAGGCCTGTGATGGAGTGGGAGCAGCCATGTGCCCATGTTTAATTATCCCATTCCGAAATCCAGTTGCTTTTTGAAAAAGCACCTTTGGGACAACAATGACCTGGATGACGGAGAATCTCCATAGACTTATCATTAATATCTGTTTTTGCATGCAAACAAAGGACAGCCTGCTGATATGTAGGCAGTGAAGCGATGGTCAAGCATTGAAAAAGAGGACAGAATAACAGAGTTGGAAGGGACCTTGGAGGTCTTCTAGTCCAACTCCCTGCTCAAGCAGGATTTCTGTGGCTGTCCAGTCTCTTTTTAAAAGCCTCCAATGATGAAGCACCCACAACTTCTGAAGGCAAGCCATTCCATTGGTTTATTGTTCTCCCTGTCAGGAAATTTATCCTTAGTTTTAGGTTGCTTCTCTCCTTGATTAGTTTCCACCCATTGCTTCTTGTCTTTCCTTCTGGTGCTTTGGAAAATAAGTTGACCCCTCTTCTATGTGGCAGCCCCTCAAATATTGGAACATTGCTATCATGTTGACCCTAGTCCTTCTTTTCACTAGACTAGATTACCCAATTCCTGCAATCATACTTCGTATGTTTTAGCCTCCAGTCCCCTAACCATCTTCCTTGCTTTTCTCTGCAGTCTTTCCAGAGTCTCAACACCTTTTTTATATTGTGATGACCAAACCTGGTTGCATATTCCAAGTGTGGTCTTACCAAGGCCTTATTACATGCTACTAACATTTCATGTGATCATTATTCTATCCCTCAGTTAATGCAGCCTAGCATTGCATTGGCTTTTTGGGTGGCTGAAGCACACTGCTGGCTCATATTTAAGTGATTGACCACTAGGACTCCAAGGTCTCACTTGCAGTTACTATTACTGCTATATTGAGCCAAGTTTCACCTAAGTTGTACCTGTACATTTGATTTTTTTTTTTGCCTAAGTATAAAACCTTATTTTTGCCTACACTGAATTTCATTTTGTTAGATAGGGCCCAGTGTTCAAGTCTGTTGATATCCATCTGGATCTTGAGCCTATTTTCTGGGGTGAGTTCCCCTTCTATTCCCTCATCTAAATTGTTTATGATGATATTGAAGAGTACTGGGTCTAAGATAGAATCCTCAGGTACCCCACTACTTACTTTCCTCCATGTAGATGTTGTTCCATTAAGGAATATATGTTGAGTACAGTTTGTCAATTACAAACCCATCTGGTGGTGATGTTGTCTATCCCACATTTTTCTAGCTTACCAAGATGTAGGTTGTGATCTATTTTGTCAAATACCTTACTGAAAACCAAGTATATTATGTCCACAGCATTTCAGCGATCCACTAATTTAGTCACTTTGTCAAGGAATGAAATAAGATTTGTTTAACATGATCTGTTTTTGACAACCCCATGTTGGCTTCTGGTTATAATTTTGCTTGCTTTGGTGTTTGCAGATTTGTTGCTTGCTTATCTTTTCAGGATCTTCCTAGGTATTGTTGTCAGGTTAATTGGTCTATATAGTTTCCTGGATCTGTTCCCTCCCTCCCCCACTCCCCTCCCCCCATTTTTTGAAGATGGGAACCACATCAGTTTTTTTCCAGTCCTCCGGTAGTTCCTCACTGGTCCAGGATCATCACCATCCAGGACCATCAAGCATCTTCTGCCATGCCACATTTCTTTGATTCTACCAGTTTATTGAAAAAGAAGATGCACTGTCCTCTGCAAAGAATTATGAAGGTATCTGGCCATAGAGAAATAGTCTTCCTTTCTAAAATCAGTTTGCTATTGCTTATGGGAGAGGATTTTGAGAAGAGAAAATATTTCACAGAGGCAAGTGGCTGCTATTTGGCCTGATCCATATTTTCCATTCATAAGATTTTGTTTTTTAGAGTTGGGCATGTTTGGTTTCATTGTAACTTTGACCAAATATAGCTTTCCTTGTTCTCTTGGCCAAAATAATCCAGCCTTCGAGAATGCTTACTTCTTCCAACATTGTGCAGATGCTACTCCTGTGTGGAGCCACTGACCCTGCTCCTGAATGACAGCTCTTTGATGAGCATCAAGCATTTCCAGAGAGCATTATTGATTTTTACAGCCTCTGAACCCTGCCTCTATTTCTAATTTTCACTGGGAAGGCAGAAGGATGCTTCTTTTTGTGTACTAACCCCTTGAATGTCTTGGTAGCAGTTTCTTCAAATGATTATTTGGTTTCCAGGATTGTTTGCACATTAGTGGATATATTTAGATGGAAATTTCACAGGGAAACAAGCAATATTTTACACAAATGCGCACACATACACAGAAACAGAGAGGGAGAGAGGGGGGGAGGGAGGGAGAGAGGGAGAGGGAGAGAGAGGGAGGGAGGGAGAGGGAGAGAGAGGGAGGGAGGGAGGGAGAGAGAGGGAGGGAGGGAGGGAGAGAGAAAGAGAGAAAGGAGGGAGGGAGGGAGAGAGAAAGAGAGAAAGAGAGAAAGAGAGAGAGAAGTAAGCACAAGAAACAGTTTAATGTGCACTTTCCTGGAATTTCTCCTCCTCCTCCTCCTCCTCCTCCTTCTCCTCCTCCTCCTTCTTTCTTCCTCTTCTTCCTCCTCCTTCCAAGCTGAGTCATTGCAACACAAGACATATTATAAAAGAAACTATTCCTACACAACAAAAAAATAAATCCCAGGTTCTACTTATTACAGTAGAAAGGTTGAAAGAGGCAGCAGAGGCCTTATGTGATACAATGATTACATTTTGGACAAGTACTAGAAAGATCAAGATTCAAATTCAACCTCAGCCCTAGACATACATTACTCTAAACTAGTTTCATTGTACCCAATTGACAAGATAGCTGCTGTGATGAAATTAAGGCAGATGATCTCTTAGTAAGTTGCCTTTCAAAGATAAGAAATAAATAAGTCTGCATAACTTTGATCCTCATCAGGCATTCTAGCAGGAAGAAATGTTGGAAAGAAAATCATTTTCTTAAAAGGTGGATATGTGTAAGGTAGACATACACTGTTATTTAACCACAAGATATGTATTAACATAAAATAAATAGCACAGACTTTGGAAGTAGTGCTGGAAGAGCAACAAGGATGATCAGGACGCTGGGAATTAAGCCCTACAAAAAGAGATTGAAGAAACTGGGCTGTAATATCTTTGAGAAATGATTATTGAAATGATACACCTCCCCATTCAGTAGGTCATTTACTGCAAACATCCCTTCTTTGACCTTCATTTGTGTATTCATATTCAGCCCATTACTGACCTTAATAAGTCATTCAAGGATTTCTGCCAGATTTAAATGAGTAGGAAATTATATCTGGTACTGTCACTATGGGGATATCACACCATCCCAAATCCGTGCTTTATCATTTCCAGGTAGATTTTTTTTAAAAAAACAGTGGGGTGGAGTAAAGGAGAAGTCCTGTAGGATTAATTCACACTGAACAAAGCACAGAATTTGGGAATGAGTAAAATTTTCAAACAATGAAATTCTAGTTTTAAATGTTGAGAGTGAATGTTTAGAGCTGAAACTAAAAGCTGCATTAGAGTTAGGAAATAGTTAATGGGGTCCAAAAGTTAGATATAAGTGGTAGAATTTTATCAGGAAATCTAGTTGTAAAGGTCTGTAACTGGACACTGTCAGGAAACTGCTGCTTATTATTAAGGTTCAGGAAGAAATAAGATCCTTAGCAATACTAGGCTAGTCAAATCAAGATTGAGGAAGAGACAAGCTGTTGTTAAAGTTAGAATTAAGAACCTTGCGATAAAAAAGGAGATGTTGCAAGAAGTAAAAAAAAAAGAAGAAGAAGCAGCAGCAAAAGCCAGGAGCAGCTAGAAGCTTTAAAAGTAAATGATGTAAGTCACCCAGACTGAAGGAGCGGAGAAATAAAGTAGAAATTCAGTCAGGTTTAAGAGCAATAGTTAGGAAAAAGTAGAAACACAAGAAAAGGGCCACTAAAGAAAAATAAGGAACTAAACTATTTTCCACCATCAAGAGGGAAAGGAAAGCAATTTTTTAATAACAAAAAAGAAGAAAACGGTCTGCTCAACAAGAGTCCCCTTTCTGCAGCATTCTTCCAGGAGGTCAATTTTGATTAACTTCAGTTGGCAATATTTCAGTTCGCAGATTCACTATCAGCTAGGGAAAGGCCGTGGCTTGAAGAGCAAAGCAGAGTGGATCAGATAGTCTGGGACAGAAGAGATGCCATTCAAAGGAGGAACTGAATGGGCAAAGGAGTGTGAAAAAAATGGAACATGAAATTTTGTAGACCCAATTGTTGATTTGGGGCATTCTGCAGAGGGTAAGGGAGTAGTTAGTGCCCTCCCACCACTGGTTGAAAACTCAGCCCTAATCTTTATGTGAAGTAACTTGCAAAGGAGCCAGAGGAAAAGCCTGCTTAGGGGTCTCAGTTTTAACACAGTGGTGATTTCTTAGCAATGGGGGTCCTTCTCCCAGGAATATTGTGTTTTCATCCTGATTTCCCTCAGATACACAGAACAATTTTGTTTGGAGAAGCATTCTGCAAGAAAAAATAGATAATTGACAACCGCCCCAAACTGGGCCTTCGGGACTTTGTTTTCTCATGCTTTTCTCTTCATTCGTATTCTGTTCCTTGAAAATTACCAAAATGTTCTTCCAGCTTAGGTGTATTTAGGACAACATTAGCAGTGTTCTACAGCAAGTGTCTTCTGCAGATGTCTGGTGTGAATTGAAAAACCATAGCAACCGGTAGTTCTTTACTGCTGCTCATCTAGCAGACTTACCTTTCCCCTCCCTTGCATTGTTGGGAAACCAGTTCTGAGTGAGGAAGTGATGGTGTCAAGATAATGGCAATTTTCCATGACTGAATTTATGTCTAATTTAAAATGGTAATGTGTGCATCCCTATACATATTGCTAGTAGTTCTGTGCCTGAATCGGTTTAAATACTTTTTTATTTTTTATTTTTATTATTTATTTATTTATTTGTCAAGAACGTATTAGATAATAAGTATAAACATGGATTGGATACATAAAATAGATACAAATAGAGGAAACATTAGGACAGGGATAGTAGGCACTCTGGTGCTCTTATGCACGCCCCTTATAGACCTCTTAGGAATGGGGTGAGGTCAACAGTAGACAGTCTTAGGTTAAAATTTGGGGGGTTGGGGATGAAACCACAGAGTCAGGTAGTGCATTCCAGGCATTGACCATTCTGTTGCTGAAGATTTTATATTTTATAGCAAAATTATAGCAGATAATTTTATGAGCTGTGCTTACGTCATACCGAAGGCAGCCCAGAATTTCAAGTCTGGTGGCATAAAGTATTTTATTGTGAGCAGAGGAGTGGAGGACTTTTCTTGTGAAATATTTCTGGACACGTTCAATTGTATTAATGTCTGATATATAGTGCGGGTTCCAGACAGATGAGCTGTATTCAAGAATTGGTCTAGCAAATGGTTAGTAGTGTGATATTACTGGAGAAGAAGCTATGCAAGATTAGGTTGACAACTCTTAATGCCTTTTTGGCGATGTTGTTACAGTGGGCTTTGGCACTTAGATCATTAGATATGAGTACTCCAAAGTCCTTGACAGAGTGAGGGTCATCTACAAGGTCATGTCCACTCAGCTAGTATTTTGTGTTCTGGTTCTTTTTGCCAATGTGTAAGACAGAGCATTTGTTGGTTGAGATTTGGAGTTGCCAGTTGTTTGACCATTCTGACACAAAGTCAAGGTGTTTTTGAAGGGTAGCTGTCAGCTCTGGCATGCTCAGCTCGGAGTTGCCATTCGGGGAGGGGGAGAAAAGACCATCAGGGGCCAATTCCAGGGGAGGCAGCCTTGCTGCAAACATCTGAACATTGTCAAGCCCCTTACAGGGTCTCCAGAACTGCCTCAGAATTTCTCCAGCGGCAGGCGAGCCTCAAAAGCACAACTTACAACTGCGAGACAACTCAGAGTGACTCAGCACTTCCGGGAGCACTGGGTGATGGGCAGGCATGTAGGAGAGGGGGTGTGGTGGCGGGAACTGTTTAAAGGTGGTGGGGAGCACCAGATGTTAGCTCTGTCAATCCTTTCTTTGCATTGTTTATTGCTTGAATGGTCAATGAGTGCTGGAGATATAAAAGCTTCAAACCAAATGGTTTGATGCTTCAAATTGTTTGGCTGGGGTTTTTTTCTGTGGAACCTGACAGTAGCAGCATTGTCTGTGGTGTTAAATATTTTTACATCATCAGCAAGAGAACGCAGTTGCTTATAATATGATCGCAAAGGTCATTTATGTATAGTATGAAGAGTGTTGATCCTAGAACACTGCCTTGGGGGGACACCGCTATTAACAGGTGCAGGACTTGATAGGGCGCTTCCTATTTTTACCACTTGGTGTCTGTTTGACAGGAATGCAGCTATCCAATTATGTAGGGGTCCGGAGATGTTATAGGATTTTAGTTTTAGAAGTAGTTTGTCATGGACCACTGAATCAAAGGCTTTACAGAAATCTATGTAAATTACATCTATTGCTTTGCCCTGATCAAGATTTGTAATCCATATGTTCTTGCAGTGTAGATTACAGGATATTTTTTTTCTGAAACCAAATTGATTATTAGAAAGTAGGTTGTTTGTTTCTAAGTGGAGGATAATGGAATGGTTAATGGTTGATTCCATGACTTTGCAGGTGACGCAGCATAAAGAGATTGGTCTGTAATTTTTGACTAGGCTGGGGTCTCCCTTTTTGAAGATAGGGATGACCGTGGCTAGTGACCATAGCTTGGGTAGGGAGCTGGTCCTGAAGGGTTTTTCAAAGATTATACTTAGGGGTTCTGCTATAGCAGTGAAAAGCTTTTTTAAGAAGTATGCACATAGTCCATCAGATCCGATAGATAGCGATGGTTTTAGTCTGTGTAGTGCCTTTTCAACGTTATCTTCTGTGAAATCTATTTGTGTTAGATCATTGTAGTTATTTGTGGTACGACTAGGGAATGTTGGCATGAGCCATTGCTGTTTACAAAGACTGAGCCGAAGAATGTGTTGAAGAGGTTTGCTTTAACTGCTTCATCATTGTATTCTTTACCGTTAGGTCCTTTTAGGGGTGGGATGAATCTTGAGTCTTTAAGTTTGTTGTTTACAAAATTATAGAAGGCGCAGTTGGATTTCATGCACAGGAGGTTCTCATCTTGTTTGGTGTGGTAATTGGTGCTTTCAGTCTTTATTTGGTGTCATATATTTTTGTAGCGGCTTTTAAAGTTAGTTACATAGCTAGTTTTGTTTGTTCACCAGGGTTTTTTTGGGTTTTTTTTTTTTTGGATTGGAGCTTTTCCTTTTGTTTTTCCTGGTTTTGGTGGTGATTAGTGGTGCATATAGTTTAATAACTCTATTGATTTCGAACAAGAAAATGTTATAATGGTCTTCAGCAGTGTAACAGCTACAGAATAGTATTTGCCAATCAAGAGATGAGAGGTTGGTGTCTATGAGATCATAGTTGGCTTTTTTGAAGTTGTAGTTGGGTATCCCAATATTTTGGTGATTTTTGTAAAGATTTTTGTAAATTTTGTATATTGAGACAAAAGTCAATCATGTTGTGATCACTATTAGAAAAGGGTTCTTTTATTTGTAGTCCATAAACTGAGTTTAAGCTGTTGCAGAAAATGAGGTCAAGGCAGTTGTTGAGTCTAGTGTTGTTAGTTACTAGTTGATCTAGACCTAGATTTGTAACAGCATTGTATAGGGTTGTATGGATTAGTTCAGTTGTACATTCATTTATTGTCCAATTAATAAGAGGTAGGTTGAGGTCACCAAGAAAGATGAGAGGGTATGGGCAGGAGGCTGCCTACATTAGTAGTGAAGTTAACTTGTTCGCATGTGCAATATCTTCGTCAGGGACTCTATAACATAGTAAAGAAGTGAAGTGTGATTTTTAAGGACAGTTCACAGACAATAGTTTCCGGAAGAGTGAGTTCATGTTCAACTTGCATATTTTTTTAGGTTTAGTGACTTTTTGTAGATGATAGCTACTCCACCCCCTCTGCGGGTTTCGCGATCAGACTGGTAAACGTGATAGTCTCATACTGTGATAATGGAGTTTAGCCATGTTTCACAGACAAATATAATGTCAAATGTAGCAGTATTTAATAAGAGGAGGAGTTCAGGCATTTTGTTTACGATGCTTCTTGCATTTATTAGTTTACATTTGAGGTCAGTAGTGGTTGGTATTGAGGAAGTAAGGGGCGTGTGTACCTAATTTTGGATGTTGGTTGGGTGGATGTCTTGGATGATGGATGGTTGGATGTTTTGGGTGATGGAGGGTTGGATATTGGGGGATTGATTGTGGGTCTTACTTTTTATGCAGTCACATGGTAGTTGATGTATAGATTTTTGTCACCTAGGTCTTATATTACATGAGATCAAATTTACCTTTAAAGATAATCATGAGTATGAAGTTATGTTTGATTTCTATTAATGCATAATGTAATTTGGAATAATTGCATTGCCAGTTCCTCAACTTACTCTTGTGATTTGTGTCATATAAAGCTTGAAAATATTGATCATGACAGAATGAACACTTTCTAAGGATTGAGCTTTAGCTGATTAATGTGGGCAACTGAACTACAATCTAACATAAAAGCCTGTTTAATTTCGACTTAATTGAGGGAAATAAGCAGACCAACTGTATGTAGGATGAAAACCAAATTTATTTTAGGCTTGATTTTTTTTCATTGTGCAATTTCTTTGTTATTGTTATTTGTTACAGCTGAATTGTAGCTTATGAAACAGTAAACAAAGGTATTCTTACTGTAAGTAAACCTTCTTGATTAATTGAACTGAACGTTCACTTCCTCCTCAGTTATAGAAATTAGTCTGTGGAGATTATAGCACTTGCACATAAAGCTTGTGTCAGAGTTTTCTTTAGTACTTTATAGAACAGTAATGAACTTCACTTTCAGCAGTCTTACAGCAGTGACACACAAGCATGCCAGCCTTTATAATTTTTAAGTGAAATTTTAGAGTGATCAGAGAACATCAGTTGCTAGAGAAGGCAAAATGGCTTGGTTATATGTCTGTACACATGTGAAAATCACTGAAGAGAAAAAAGATGTAGAAAATTTGGAATAGCGTTTATGTAATAGTAATCAACATTTAACAAAAGAAAATAGTGCAAAGGAAATAACTAGATCTGAAACTTAGTGGACTAGGAGAAATTTCCTTCCAGGAAGCAAATATCTTTCACAATTGCTTGTTCCAGAAAATATGGAATACAATGGCTTATGTATTTAGAATGTTCATAAATAATTACATTGATGGACTTGGCTTCTTGCATCTTAGTTTTAAAAAAATGATGTTTCAAATGCTTCAGACATAACTCACTACAATCTTGTCCAGAGCAATCAAGCAAGCTTCCTAAACAATATGATACTTCATTAATAATGGGAAGATTGATTGGCACTTAAACTGCTGTTAGGATCCAGGCTGAAGGCTGAAAACAATTTGTTTTAAAAGAAGTTGGAAAATAGCCACCATTCATTGATAATTCTCCAGAGAATTTAGGTGGCAGTATTCATTGACTATAAGTTTCTTACTTGATCGCTGCTCTCAAAGTGAAAAAATTCACATGTAGTATGTGCTTGAGTAGAGTAGTGTTAGATAGGATCAAAAGGTACTTGTGTATCAAATGTATATGCCAAAATTGTAAACAAGGCAACAAGGGTTTCAAAGAGTGCAAAAAACTGTTGCCTCCTGGAAATAAGTACGGTATAAGGGATGTGATGTGGTAAATGCCAAGTTCATTTACTACTATTCCTACCTGCTCATCCATTTAAAACAAATGATACCACCAAAGTTGGCTACAAGTAATCATATTGGAATTTAGATGTTTAGAGAAGAAGCTGAATCACCAGTGAACTCAGGCAGCATTCCATTCATCCTTACAGTCTATGGAAGAGGACTGAAAAGACAAAAAAAAAATTACCTAATTACAGAATAAACGACTTGGAAGGGACCTTGGAGATCTTCTAGTCCAACTCACTCCTGAAGTAGGAGACCCAGGGGTGAAATGCTCCCGGTTCGGATCGGATCACCCGATCTGGTAGCGATAGCGGCGGGTGGTTCGGAGAACCGGTAGCAAAAATCCCTGCCCAGCTGAGCCACGTGATCATCAGAGGCTATTTTTTTTTAGTTTTAAAAGCATTTTTTCTACAACTTCTTCTGCCGAAAAAATGCTTTTAAAAGTAAAAAAAAAAGTCTCTGATGATCATGCAGCTCAGCTAGGAACTCAGAGGCTTTTCAAAGCATTTTTTTCTGCAACCTCTTCCAGGGTGGTTTAAAAAATGTTTGAAAAGGCTCTGACAATCAGGCAACACAGCTGGGATCATCAGAGCCTTTTCAAAGCATTTTTTTAACCACCTCTTCCCTGGAAGAGGTTGCAGAAAAAAATGCTTTAAAACGATCCCAGCTGAGTTGCCTGATCCTCAGAGAGACTTTTCAAAGCATTTTTTAAAACGATCAGGCAACTCAGCTGGGATCATCAGAGAGACTTTTAAAGCATTTTTTTCTGCAACCTCTTCAGCGGAAGAGGTGGTTAAAAAATGCTTTGAAAAGGCTCTGATGATCCCAGCTGTGTTCCTGATCGGCAGAGGCTTTTCAAAGCATTTTTTTGCATTTGCAGAAAAAATGCTTTGAAACGTTAAAATTAAAAAAAAAAGTTGGCCACACCCACCCAGTCACATTACACCCCCCCCACCAAGCCATGCCCACAGAACCGGTAGTAACAAATTTTACATTTCACCCCTGAGGAGACCCTATACCGTTCTGGACAAATGGCTGTCCAGCCTCTTAAAACCTCCAGCAGTGGACCACCTAAATTTCTGGAGGCAAGCTATCCCATTGATTAATTGTTCTCACTGTCAGAAATGTCAAGATTGCATCTCTCTTTGTTAAGCTTCCATTCATTATTTCTTCTCCTGTCCTCAGGTGCTTTGGAGAATAGGTTGATCCCCTCTTCTCTGTGACTGCCCCTCAAATATTGGAAGACTGCTAACATGTCACCCCAAAGCTTCTCTTCGTCAGACTAGACAATCCCAGTTTCTACAACTGTACATTATATGTTTTGGCTTTCAGTCTCCTAATCACCTTTATTGCTTTTCTCTGCATTCTTTCTAGAGTATCAAAATCTTTTTTGTATCATAATGACAAAAGGTGGATGCAATATTCCAAATGTGGTTTTACCAGTGCAATATAAAGCAGTTACTAACACTTCATGTGACCTCCATCCGGTGGTCATACTATCTATTCTACATTTTTCTCTTATCAAGTAGTAGTTTGTGGTCTTGTTAGATTGGACTATTCTTTGCCTTTGTGACTCCCTACGCACGGTCACTCAAGCACTCATCACTTCCCGCCTGGACTACTGCAATGCTCTCTACATGGGGCTCCCCTTGGGGTGCACCCGGAGGCTGCAGTTAGTCCAGAATGCGGCCACGTGGGGGATTATGGGAGCAATGGGGCGCTCCCATGTGACACCTCTCCTGCGCGAGCTGCACTGGCTTCCTATGGTCTTCCGGGTGCGCTTCAAGGTGTTGGTGACCACCTTTAAAGCGCTCCATGGCTTAGGGCCAGGGTACCTGCAAGACCACCTTCTGCCGCCAATAGCCTCCCACCGGCCAGTTCGCTCACACAGAGAGGACCTCTTCAGGGTGCCATTGGCCAGACAATGCCGGCTGGCGACCCCCAGGGGAAGAGCCTTCTCTGTGGCAGCACCTGCCCTCTGGAACAACCTACTCCCTGAGATACGCACGATACCAGACCTCCGGACTTTTCGTCAGGCCCTGAAAACGCATTTATTCCACCTAGCTGGGCTGGCTTGATCCCATCCTCTCAGTTTTAATTGAATTCGGTTTTAATTGGGTTGTTTTAAATTGTTGGGCCAAAATTGTTTAATGTCTTTTAAACTGTTTTTTAAATTTTATATGCTATGTTTTATCTTGGCTGTGCACTGCCCTGAGTCCCGCAGGAGAAGGGCGGTATAAAAAACAAATCAAATCGAATGAATGAATGAATGAATGAATGAATGACACAAAGAATGAATTAAGCAGTTCTGCTTTCTCCCTACTGCCTGTTACCTCCTTGCCATCTTCTTCCATTAGTGGACTGTTGCTTTGACTTTTTTCTTTTTTTTTTTACATGTTGAAAGAAACTTTTTAAAATTATTATTGATATTTCTTCCAAGTCTTAGTTTGTTTTTAGCCTTAGCTTTTCTGAAAAATTCAGGCTATTTTCTAGTATTCTGCTTTAGTTCTGTGTTTCTTTCTATTTTTTTATACTTGTCGTTTCAGTTTATCAGAGAGTTTCTTATGCAACCATGCTGGTTTCATCTGAGTCTCTTGTTTTTCTTTCTCAGTGCCATTGTGCTACACTGGGCTTTTATAATCTCATTTTTCAGAGTTTCCCAAGCTTCTTGAGTCATTTTCCCCTTTAAGATTTTCATCCATGGATTCCTTCCTAAGCTTCCTCTAAGTTTGTTAAAATCAGCTCTCTTAAAGTCTAAGACACTAGCTTGACTTTGTTCTACCGCTTATGTCTGCTTTTTGTTGAATTCCAATATGGCATGATCACTTTGCTCCAAAGTTCCTGCATCTTCAATGCCCTCTATCATTTTATTTCTGTTAGTAAGGATTAAATCCAGTATAGCTGACCCTCTAGTTCCTTCCTCTACCTTTTGGGTCACAAAGTTGTCTGCTAGGTTTGTCAGGAACCTGTTTCATCTCCCATTACTCTTCTAGTGTGCTTCCTGCAAATTTTAGCTAACAGTTTAGCCAAAAAAAGTCTATTTCCTTTTTTTGCTTGGCCATTCTGTAGTATACACCTATGGCAATGTCATTCCTTTTTGCTTTTAGATTAATCCAAAGTGGATTAATTGTTCAGGTCTGAACTTCAAAATCTTCACTAGTTTTGTTAATGATTTTGAAGAGGTAGAGGGAATATTTGTTAAAGTTGCAGGTGATGCAGAACTTAATGTAGTAGTGAACAGAAACTGATTAGAGACCTGCAGTGAAAATAACAGAATGAAGTGCCAATGAAGATTCTCGGTCATCCAGGCAGAGATGTCTGAAGGTTGTCTGAAGTTTTCTAAAGGTTGAATCATTGCAACTGGCCTGGTTTTATTTTCAGAGATGTTTCACTGCCCATCCAGGCAGTTTCCTCAGTCAGAGCAGGGTAGTTAGGCAGACAGTCATTGGAATGTACCAACTCCTGCCACGCCAACCTCTATGAAGGTTGTCTGAAGTTGTCTGGACTAATTTTTTTTTTTGTTTCAGAGGTGTTTCACTGCCCATCCAGTTGCAAT
>WNWU01014983.1:0-10172 GCA_012654045.1 Ptyas mucosa | reverse complement strand
CTGGATCTCTTCACTGATGGGGGAGGCTTTTATCAGAACACAGCCAAGCTCCCACCCAATCAGTTCACACCCCCACTAGCAGTTAAAAGGAAGAAACAGCTGAGATCACACATTGTCCTTAGAAGCACGAAGCCGAAAACACCAGCCTTAAGATAATGAATGAGACTTCGTCGAAACGTCACCAAGACACTTCCAATTTTATATGGGAGAAAACCCGAATAACCAAAGACCTACCTACATACATACATCTGGATCGGAACTCCTTATGCACGGTCACTGATGCCCTCGTCACTTCCCGCCTGGACTACTGTAATGCTCTCTACATGGGGCTCCCCTTGAGGAGCACCCAGAGGCTCCAACTGGTCCAGAATGCAGCCGCGCGGGTGATTGTGGGCGCGACATGGCGCTCCCATGTAACACCTCTCCTGTGCGAGCTGCACTGACTTCCGGTGGTCTTCCGGGTGCGCTTCAAGGTATTGGTTCTCATCTTTAAAGCACTCCATGGCTTAGGGCCTGGGTAAGGTGGTCTTTATGAGACCACCTTCTGCCACCAATAACCTCCCACTGGCCAATACGCTCCCACAGAGAGGGTCTCCTCAGGGTGCCATCGGTCAAACAATGTCAACATGTCAACTGGCGGCCCCCAGGGGGAGAGCCTTTTCTGTGGGGGCACCCGCCCTCTGGAATGAGCTACCCCCCCAGGGATACGACTGATCCCGGACCGTCATACTTTCCACCAGGCCCTGAAGACTTTCTTATTTCAGCAAGCCGGGCTGGCTTAAAATTTTTTAACTGGTTAATTTTATGGGTAAGGGTTTTAAATTGGGGAAGCCAAATTGATTTAATTATTTTTAAAATTATTTTAATTTTCATATTGTATGTATTTTAATCTTGGCTGTTCACCGCCCTGAGTCCTTTGGGAAAAGGGTGGTATAAAAACTTAATAAATAATAATAATAAAAATAATTATACACACACGCACACACACATATATTAGAGGAACAAGTCAAACAAACAATGATTGTATGGGCAATTTTTTTTGGCTATGCTATAGAATTACATAAATGGCAAAAACCTTGGGATAGGAACTATAAACTGACAATGGCTACTGCATAAAAGGAAAATCTCTATAAAATGTTTTATAGGTGGCATTTACCACCAACAAGATTGGCAAAAATGTTTAATAATATGTCTGCCAAATGCTGGAAGTGCAATCAGACCCCAGGTATTTACTATCATATGTGGTGGGCTTGTATGAAAGCAAGAAAATATTGGAAGAAAATACATAGCTGGTTGGAAAATATGATTAAGCAATGTATAGACCTGAAACCAGAAATATTTCTGTTGTGTATAATGAAGGGACTACATATTTAATTTTGCATGTTACTGACAGAAGTAAGGATTGTATTTGCAAAATATTGGAAAAACTAGAACACTCCATCAGATGAGGATGTAATTCGGAAAATGTTAGATTGTGCTGAGATGGACTGACTTTAAAAATAAAAGACAAAGAAGACACAGAATACTACTTGATATGGAATAGATTTTATGAGTGGTTAGAGGTAAGAGGTAGAAATTAGATGAAGAAAGATTATTGCTATATATGAATTAAATATAAAGATGGTTTATAATTATAAATATGCCAATATAATTAACAGAATTATAAATAAGCTAATATTAATAGAAATTTAGCCAAAATTATTCTGTTACATTATTACTATTGTTACCAGTATATGTGTTAATATATTTTGGTCTTTTCTTTGTTTTTCTTTTGTAAATGATATACCCTGACAATACACTGTATTCCTAAATGTTTAGGAATGAAAAATAAAATTGGTTCCCTGGGGAGAAAAACTTGGGATGTTGCAGTCAGAAAACAGGTGCCAGGACCACAATTTTTTAAAAAAACCAAAGGCAAAAATGGAAGCTGGGACTAGATTCGGGGTGGAATTTCATGCTTAAAAATGGTGTTGTTTGCTATTTATAAAAATTGAGCCTTTTGGGTGTTTGGGGAAGAAAACGTTTGATGCCGTGGTCAGGAATATGGGTGCCCGGGAAACCGATAATGTTTTTCAACCCCAATGCAAAAACGGATGCTGGGATGGAATTATATAATTCAATATGCTTGTTCTGTCTCACAACAGAACACATACACATACACATACACATATGCACACAGAGGAGTATGAGAACGGTTAAAAAAAAAACACCCTATCTTCAAAGGGGACTATTTGGTTAAATTATTGATTGATTAAATTTAACATGAGAATTTCAATATTACGCAAGCTGGGAGAGAATTATTCTTTTTGGTGGTGAATTTCAGGTCTTGTAGGATCAGATGTTGCAATCATGAACAAAGGTCATGTCAGGTTTCAAAGAGTCCAAGTGGAACATCTTGAGATCGCCTCCACTGCTATTTGCTTCTTTTGTGTTGCAACTTCTGCCAGTCTCCTCCTTCTTTACCCCTTCTTTTATTATCACCATCTTCTTAGCCATAACAATATCCATTTCCACCCATTGCTCCATGCGTTCCTTTTCTGGTCAGTTCAGCCAGAATCTGACACCTTTTCCTCCCTCATTCTCACTCAATTTATTAATATCTGCAGTCACTTCAGACACTCCTAGACTTGAACACCAGACCTTGGCTCCATTAATCTGACCATGGATAATGGTGGTATTATTGCTACCAATATGTCTTTCTGTCCTTATGTTACTAATAAGTTGTCCCTGTAATTAGCAACAACATCATTCATTATTCATTGTAGACTCTTTGATAGGATGCATGATTAATGGAAGAATGGACTGATATAATTATTCTGTCCAAGGTATAGGCTGTGAAACAGGCATCAGATCCATCCTGGTAAATGCCATAATAATAAGGGTGAAGTGAAATAGAAAGTGTATTTTGTTTCAAGTGTGGATCTAAACTGATTGGTATCAGAACTCAATTTGCAGAAAAAATAGCCAATAGAATTATTTTTTAATTACACACCCTTCAGAATTGAAGGAGCAACTAAATATTTTATCAAACAACTTCACCCCAAATCTGCCACTTTTCCACAGATAAACCTTTTACTTTATTAACACATAAACAAAACACCCGATGACGTACTTATTCATTGTATTATCATAGAATAAAGAAAGCTAATAGCTTTTCTTTCAATTAGGACATACTTAGCAGTTACAGAACTTAGGAACAGTATGTGTACCATAATCCACTAATTGTTTTGTATGAACTGTTATTCATATTTCATAAAAGGGAGAAAGAGATAAGAGATAAAAGCAGTTTGTACTGTAATTGTACTACTAGTTCTTCCATTTATAAACAAAAATTGTGACACCACATAACAGAATAACAACATACTGCTTCTCCAAGCTCTACAACTAGGAAGCACAAATCTTCTCACAGGACAAAAGAATTAAGAGAGACAGAAGACTTGAGATAGAAAAAAAAAACAAATAACAGAAATTTAGTGCAGCAATGTACTAAAAGAACAGAACATCCTAAACAACAAACTTAAAAAGCAACAACAAACTGAAGGCACAGCCTCCAGTCTTGACATTTTAAAATACCCTCAGAACTTCAATATGACCCAAGAACATGCACAAAATAAATCTTGAAGCAACAATCTTTGTTAATTATAGTCTCTACAATGAAAGAACAAAACTGCATGTGCACAAATATTGTACAGAGTCAATGAGATGTTCTTGAAGGAAATAGACAAGAACAGTTATATTTAAGAGAGCGGGAAGCAGAATTTTGTTGTTGTTAGTTGCGAAGTCATGTCCGACCCATCGCGACCCCATGGACAACATTCCTCCAGGCCTTCCTGTCCTCTACCATCCTCTGGAGTCTATTTAATCTCACGCCTACTGCTTCAGTGACTCCATCTATCCACCTCGTTCTCTGTCGTTCCCTTCTTCTTTTGCCCTCAATCTTTCCCAGCATTAGGCTCTTCTCCAATGAGTCCTTCCTTCTCATTAGTGGTAAAAGTATTTCAGCTTCAGCTTCAGGATCTGGCCTTCTAAAGAGCAGTCAGGGTTGATACCCTCTAGGACTGTGCGGTTTAAAGTATAGCTCTAATATTCCTGTGGAATTGGTTTCCTCTTTTTTAAAAAAATAGAGTTTTTTTTACAGATTACAATTACAACAGTAAAAACTATACAAACAAATAAAATTAAAAGAATAAATTTTAAACAAAGAAGGTGAAGAGAAGAGAGAGAATAGAAAAATAGAATAGAAAAAAAGAATATAGTAAAGAAAAAAAACAAATATATAAAAAAGTGACTTCCCCCTTCAAGGATAAACAATTCCAGTAATTTATCGTCTTCTCTTAAAATACAGCACATTATCTGTTCATCCCAGATCCTACTTCTTATGTATAAACAAATCCTTAAAAACCCCATCATTTCGTAATGATTTTGTCAATGCTGTGTTCAGGGGATGTTCCAGATGTTTTGGGATTGCACCCAAAGCTCTTATTCCTATTGCTACTATCTTGACTTCTTTTGCAACAGATTTCTATTTCCATTTGCAGGTCTTCGTCTTTTGTGAGTTTTCCCCCCAGTTCTTTCTCTTCTCTTCTATTTCCCAGGTATTTGTAGTTATTTTTTTCATCCAGATTCTGGATGTTACTTCCTAGGTAGAAAGGCATTTTGTTTTCCCCCCTAATTTTCACTGTTTTCTCTTATGGATGGTGAGGGTGGAACATTTGTCAAGTGCAAATTCCATTGCAATATTTTGGCTATATTAATGGACAGCATTGAGCAGCAATTCTATTTCAGATAGTGCTTTTCCATACAGCTTCAAATCATTCATGTAGAGAGGTGAGATAGCCTGGCAGATGTTTTTGATGTTTGATAGCCATGGCCTGACACGTTCAGAATTGTTGACAGAAGAATCAGCGCAATGAGAATCAAGGTGATAGTGAATCTCCTTGAAAGATTCCTCTCTTGATATTAACCTCTCCTAATCTATCATCATTGAGCAGCAAATGTGTCTTTTATTGTGCCATTGATATTTGCAAAGCTTCTGATGTTTCTACTGACTCTTGTTATTTCTAGGCATTCAATTATCCAATCATGTGTCAGGGGCTTGAATGCCTTCTTATGATCAATCCAAAATACATTCAAATTGGTCAAGTTCCCATAATAATAAAAGTCAGATTGTTCCTGGATTTAAGTGAATTTTATTTTTCCATTTGTGGTGATAACAACATCCCAGCAGCATGTAAATTTCTTAGAGCTAAAGCACTGAGATTTAGGGTGTATGGAGTGTAGCTTTATACATATAAAAATATTAAAAATTTAGCAGCATTCCATCAGTTCCTAAGATTCTTGTTTTATGTTCCTTGTTAAATGCCAACCACACTTATAGAAGCATGGAACTGGAAATTCATTTCAGAGGACACCTACATGCTGGGGTGGGTTTCAAAATTTTTAGCAAGAGGTTCTCTGCCCGGTTGCTGGGTGGGCATGGCCATGGTGCACGTGGCCTAGTCGGCCTCCTGCACCATGGCAGGAGGGCATTTTTGCCCTCCCCAGGCACCAGAGGCTTTCCTCGAGTCTCTGGGAAGGCAAAAATGGCCTCCCCAGGCTGTGGAGGCCCTCTGGAGGCTGGAAACAGCCCCGTTTCTGGCCTCCCCAAACTTCCCTTTGGGTCCGTTTTTCATCCTCCCCGAGCCTCCATGCACGCCCTGCACTTATCTGCATCCAAAATGGGTCGCATGAGGACTCCTGGGAGGGGCGAGGCGGGTGGGTTGGGGCCAGCCAGGTGTGGGATTTGAGGGTTCTCTGAACTGCTCAGAATCTTAGCTAGAGGTTCTCCTGAACCCCTGGGAACCCCCAGCAGCCACCCCTGCCTACATTTGACTGCTACCTGAAATCCTGCCCAAGCCTACCTATTGAGGAAAGCTTCTGGGCTTTGCATTCTAATGAGAAAAAAGGTGTAGTTTCAGATTCACTTTAATTTGGCTTTTTACTCTGATCATTGACATAGTTTGCACTAAAAATGAATCCTTGATTTAGGCTTGTGGAGAAATGCTTTGAAACATTGCAGTGAAGACCTATAGAGTAGACTGTCATCAACAGTAAAGGAATCAGCTGTAAAAAATATACGCAAGTGACTGCTGTTTCCTTTACTGTTGAGAGTCAACTTCAATTTTTTATTGCAATTTCTACAGCCACCTACTGTACTTGTTGGCATTCACTTGGCCTTATTTATATTTAATCCAAATCCCATTTTTCATTGTGCTCCTTCCATTACTAGAGCTTGCAGATCATTTTCAATTATTAGAATGCTGCCATCAGCATAATGTGTGTTATTGATGTTTCTTCCTCCTGTTTTAAAGAGATGCTCTAATCTTCTTCCGATCCAGCTTCCTCAATTTATATTCCACATACGGGTTGAAGGGTTGAGTACACAACTTTGTCTCACTTCTTTGCCAACTTGGAGCCAGCCTTTTCTCTCTCTCTCTCTCTTCATGTTACATCTGGACTATGGCTTCTTGTCCTTTGTAAAAATTTACCATGAGGTCAATCAGATATTCCAAAATATTCTAAAGATTCCTCATTTTCCCAAATTTGTTGACGTAATGTAAGGCCTTCCTCTAACCAATGAAGCACATGTTGACTTCCTGTTGATATTCTTTGGCTTTCTCAACTGTACAGCATTCACATGGAAGAATTGCTCTTGCTTCTTTGGTTTTCTGATACCAATATCAGAAAATTGGTATCACTGTTTCCATGGAGAGCTGTAAATTGACTGATCCTAAACTGAGTGATGGGAAGAAATCAAGACCCAGAGGCTGGAGACATATTTGGAGCCTTCTGGTAAGGCAGGCCAGGGCCACTCATGACAGAATACCAGGGGTGAAATGCTCCCGGTTCAGACCGGATTGCCTGATCCAGTAGCAATGGAGGCGGGTGGTTCAGAGAACTGGTAGCAAAAATCCCTGCCCCACCCCCAGCCCCATTGCCCAGCTGGGCCGTGCGATCATCAGAGGCTTTTTTTCTTTTAAATGGTTCTGATGATCCAAGCTCTGACAATCCCAGCTGAGTTGCCTGATAGGCAGAGGGTTTTAAAAACTGATTCGCCGAAGAGGTTGTAGAAAAAATGGTTTTAAAAGTTTTTTTAAAAATGGCCACGCCCACTCAGTCACATTACTCCCCCCACCAAGCCACGCCCACAGAACCGGTAATAACAAATTTTAGATTTCACCACTGCAGAATACCTGATGGAATTGGCAGTCATGGTTGGAAGTCAGGCTGGGGCTGTGAACTTTGAAATTCCAACAAATACGGAGCCCAGAAGCCAGCAATAAACTAATGGATGAGAACAGACTCCCCAAACAGAATATTGGCAGGAACAGGCTCCTTTGAAGCTGCAATGTAATCATTTTTTAAATCACCTTCCCTAAAAAGGGGAGCTGGTAGAAATTGTTCAGGTAGAAATTGTTCAGGGATTCAGTGAAGGTTTCTTATGGAAACCAAGGCTTCCTTAAATGGTTCCAGGAGTATTCCCTCCTGTAGGGATGTATTAATTACTGTGTGGACCTGCTTGCGAGTCGCTCTCATCAGTGGTGGGTTCCTCCCGGTTCTGCCTGGTTCCGCCGATCCGGTAGTGGTGATGATATGATGTCACTAAACCGGGTCTCTTTGTTCGGGAGCTGGGCCCTCCTGCCCCCCACCCCCCACCCCCCTGCTATCCCCACCACCCCCACATTATTCTTACCTTTTATTTGGCCCCACCCCCAATCTATTGCTGCCTCCTGAGTCCCAGCTGATCAGCTAGAAGGAAAAAAACCTGTTTAAACTCTTGCCGCAGGGCTTCAAAGGGCCGCCCTACAGCTGATCAGTGTTAAAAGGCAGTGTGGTGGTGGACCAGTGCCTGCAAAAACAAATGGGTAGACCGGTGCTTCCAAAACAAATGAGTAGACTGGTACAGCTCTGCAAGCAGTTAAAAGCCTGGTAGACCAGTACCTCTGCTAAATCCTAAAGAATTGTCACATGACCATCAAGTCACGCCCACAAAATAAACTACACCCACAGAACCGGTAGTAAAAAAAATTAGAACCCACCCCTGATTCTCATGGAGGTTTTTGCCAGCTAGGATATGGCCAGGATCTAATAAAGAAGTAGTTTCAGTAATAATCCTGAAGACCTGTTCACTTCAAATAAAATATGCATTATTTTTCTGACATTGAAATTAAGACATGTAGCCTGCAACGTATGACCACAATTGAGCCCAAAATTTCCATTGCTAAGAAAGACGAATGAAGGCGAATATACGTGTCCCAGGATAATGTTGAAGATATCAATCTGGGGCGGTCATCGGGACCAGAGGTTTCAGTCCCGATAACTAACCCAGATTGGATCCTGCTAAGAAAGGTAGTCGTTAAGTGAGCTTTGCCACATTAACAACCTTTCTTGCCACTTGTTAAGTGAATCACTGCAGTTGTTAAAGTAGTAACACAGTTGTTAAGTGAATCTGGCTTCCCCATTGACTTTGCTAATCAGAAGATTGCAAAAGGTGATCCCATGACCCTGGGACACTGCAGCCATCATAAATATGAGCTAGTTGCCAACCATCTGAATTTTAATCATATGACCATAGGGATGCTGCAGCAGTCAGAAGTGTGAAAAATCACACTGAAAAGTCATAAGTCAAATGTTTAGTGCTATTGTAACTTCAAATGAATGGTTGTAAGTCAAGGACTACCTGTATTGTACAAAAGTTTACATAATCAGTTATGTTTCCTTTCTTTGGTATTACTATGTAGAGTGACATATTCCAGTCTATTCCATAGTTAGGCTCTGGCCTTACTTCCGTTGTTATAATTTTTCCGACTTCCTTTATCTGTAATATAGCCGTTTTGATTTCTGCATGCTTCATCTGATGATGTCCACATATATAGACTTGATTTTGGTTGTCTGAAGAAGAGTAAAGCAGTAAATAAACCAATAGATAGTGGAAACTGATAGGTCATTCTCTTATTTAATTTCTATTCCAACCTAAACAGCTGGACTTATTTGCAAATTCGGTTAATTTTAAATTGGACCTGACAATAAAACTTTTTAATTTTCTCTTCTTCTTCATCAGTGATCGAAGCATAAACTTGGATGACCTCTATATTAAAAGTCTGCCTGCAACATGTAGTTGATATTATTTGGTTGTTTTGACTACCTTCTCCCCAAATATTGATCTTGCTACATCCTTCTGGACAATGAAAGCAGAGGCATTCTCTCTATTTTATTTTTTATCTTGCATAAAAACATTATAACCTCTGACTGTAAGTATCCAACTCCAGTCCATTCAATTAACTGATGCCTAAGATGTCAACATGTAGGTTGATTTATTTCATTTTTTACTGTGTTGAGGTTTTCTATGTTCACGTTTCATATGTTCCATGTTCCCACTGCAATTCTGTCTTTGCTTCAGATTTTCCTTTCCTGCATGGTAACATCAGCAAATAGACATTCTGAAGATTTTATTTTAGCCATGTCATGAAAAACACTGATATTCAGACAGATTCTCAGCAATTCCACACAGTAGCACATTAAGTGCCATCCAACTGGAGGGGCATATCAGCCATATATGCAATGTTTTTCTTGGTAAAATATAGAAATGGTTTACCACTGCATTCTCCTGTACAGTATGAGATCTTGTCTCTGCTATTGTCACAATAGTGATCATCTGCCTCCAGCATATTCTTATATTGCTGCTGATATAAGTGTCTGTTTGCTTTATCTGGATAGTTGGGATGACCTTCACACCTTCAATGACCCTGCTGAGAATATATATTCTTGATCGTACTTGCTCCAGGCAGTCTTTACTCATCCCTCTCAAGAGCACCCACCCTTCTGCTGCCACAATGACTTAAATACCAGAACTTGAGAGGAATTGTAAGATTTATATCTACATATCTATATCTAATTGTAATCGTAACATGCAAATAGAAGCAACTAGACAACCCATATCCCATTTAGTCATCACTACCTGGATTCCCGTGCTTTGCTACGAAACTATATGATGGGGCTTGATAAATTGACAGTTAAAGCTTGAAAATGAATAAGCAGTTACAATTGACCTCTCCTCTTTCCTCCCGCAGCCTTGCCCCGCAGAAGCCTATCCTATCCTATCCTATCCTATCCTATCCTATCCTATCCTATCC
>WNWU01014982.1:0-17117 GCA_012654045.1 Ptyas mucosa | reverse complement strand
AGATAGATAGATAGATAGATAGATAGATAGATAGATAGATAGATAGATGGATGGATGGATGGATGGATGGATGGATGGATGGATGGATATATGTGAACCATTCTAACAAGGTCCATGACACTACTGTCCATATTTGCTGATTATTCTGTTTTGTAAAGTTTCTGCAAAAAGAAGCCAGTTTGCATGTTGGTTATAAATATTGAAATCTTGTGCAACATGCATCTAATCTATAATGCTGTAAAATGATTGGAAAGGAGGAAGAGCCATTGATCAGAGGAAGGACTAAGCAAATTAAAAAGAAACAAATAAGTAGCTAGGCCATTTATGCAGTACTAAAATCATTTTTAAATAGAGCAGTCTCCCCTCTCACTCGCACAAACACACATTGGAACTATCTTGGCCTAGGCCGGACCTCTGAAAAGATTATTTGAATGAGGAAGAATAGCAGATACAATCATTGATTGGCTTAATGTAATTTAAACAGTACTTAAATGATGAAGCAGAAATTGTTTAACTGGCATTCTTTTGATATTTATTTATTTATTTAAAATACAGAACTCTGGGCAGCACACATCACACATACACAGCAGTGGTGGGTTTCAAATTTTTTTGCTACCAGTTCTGTGGGTGTGGCTTGATGGGCATGGCATGGCTTGATGGGCGTGGCTTGGTGGTGTGGCAGGGGAAGGATACTGCAAAATCCCCATTTCCTCCTGATCAGCTGGGACTCGAGAGGCAGAGAATAGATGGGGGTGGGGCCAGTCAGAAGTGGTATTTACCAGTTCTCCTAACTACTCAAAATTTCTGCTACTGGTTCTCCAGAACCTGCTGAAACCCACCTCTGATACACAGCTATAAAGCACAACCATACTGTTTCAAGAGACAATCTTCTGGAAGACAAGAAAGTTATGATCTCCTAGATTTGAGGTGGGAAACCCTTCCATAGAACTGTCATCACTTCCAGTCACTGATACTTTTGCCTGAAGCTGATGAAAGCATTCCATAATTGAGCAACTCGTTTGACCTCTCCCTTTCTATAGTAAGTTCCAAGAGTTGGATCTTTTACAGAGGTCCATGCTTGTGCCTCTATATAGCAGAAATCTCCAATCTTGTCAGTTTTGACTTGTGGACTTCAACCCCCCAGAATTCCCCAGCCGGCATGGAGTTGAAGTCCACAAGTCTTAAAGCTGCCAGGTTTGGAGACCCCTGATCTATAGGCTCCTTTGCAGTTTCCTAAGGTAAGCCAATACCAGGATTCACTCTAGGCACCTCATCAGAAAGCCACACAGAATCCCTTTTCTCTGGTGGTGAATCCCAGTCTTATCTCTTGACAATGCCTACAAGTTAAAAAAAATTGCTATATATCAATATCAGACAATTTTTTTGATGATGAGGGCCATGCTTGACATCTGGGAAGACATCTGGGAGGCCATGCTTGACATCTGGGAAGGCAAGGCCTGCAGGATAGCACAGGGAGAGGAATGTCACAAATGTTCATAAAAATTGGTTACTTGTTTTCGGGCCAGGTGCGCACAGCTTCAAATGTGAGATTGCAGTTGATCAACATTTTTCTTTTCTAATAATAAAAATAAATGTCCGGTGTGAGGTCTAATGTCATTTTTATAAATAAATAAATAAAGAGGGTCCAAAGGCTGATGCTTATATGTTATACAGGTCCTCAACTTACATCCATTCATTTAGTGACCCATTCAAAGTTACAATGGCACTAGAAAAAGTGATTTGCACCTGGTACTCGCACTTACAACCATCACAGCATCTCCATGGTCACGTGATCAAAATTAGGGTGTTTGGCAATTGGCATGTATTTATGATGGTTGCAGTGTCCTTGGGTCATGCGATCATCTTTTGCGAACTTCTGACAAACAAAGTCAATGCGGGGAAGCCAGATTCATTTAACAACCATGTTATCAACTTAACAACTGCAGTGATTCACTTAACAATTCTGCAATGGCAAAATCCATTTAACAAAATGTCTCGCTGAGCAACAGAAATTTTGGGCTCAATTATATTCGTAAGTCAAGAACTACCTACCGTATATACTGGTTTACCATTAACCTTAGGTAAAATCAGGGATGAAATGCTCCTGGTTCGGACCGGATCACCCAATCCGGTAGCAATGGAGGCGGGTGTTTCGGAGAACCGGTAGCAAAAATCCCTGCCCCCCCCCCCCATGCCCAGCTAAACCGCGTGATCATCAGAGACTATTTAAAAAAAACCCTCTGCCGATCAAGGCAACTCAGCTGGGATCATCAGAGTCATTAAAATATATATATATATTTTAAATGCCTCTGACGATCTAAGCTCTGACGATCCCAGCTGAGTTGCCTGATTGGCAGAGGGTTTTTAAAAAACCCTCTGACGATCAGGCAACTCAGCTGGGATCATCACAGCCTTTTGAAAGCATTTTTTTACAACCTCTTCACCAAAGAGGTTGTAGAAAGAATGGTTTTAAAAGTAAAAAGTAAAAAAAAAAATGGCCACACCTATCCATGTCACATCCCCCCCACCAAGCGATGCCCACAGAACCAGTAGTAACAAATTTTAGATTTCACCACTGGCTAAAATTAATTAAAAATAATTAAAATTATTTAAATCACACATAGCAGGGCCAGCCAGGGAAATATCCCTAGATACTGTGGTACCTAACAGATGTCATATTGGATGTGTCTGGTGATGAACAAGAGCATCCTCACCTTTGTTTCTTACTAGGTGTCAGCTATCCCTGCAGCGCCCGGGTCTTCCTGTGTTCTAAATCAGTGGTCACCAACCAGTGGTCTGTGGACCACTGGTGGTCCATGAGAAAATTATTTGCATTTTTTTATATTGCACTAAATACTATTTATCTTTTTTAAAATTCATATTAGTGGTCTGCAGGGTTTAAAATTATGAATTTAGTGATCCCTGAGGTCCAAAAGGTTGATGACCCCTGTTCTAAACCAAATTTCTCCTTTCTTTTCTTCACTTTTACTAGAATACATTCTGGTTTGAATAGCATCACCCTTTCATCTTCACTCAAAGCCACTGTAGATTTTGATGTGATCATTTTCTACAAGAAAACTTCTAATAAATATAGTGAAAAAAATAAGTAAAAATGAAGAAACACTGCAGCTGAAAAATGCTGTACATATTTCATATAATACGAATGGTGTTCTTAGGGAATGGAGATTTCTGGTTGCACATCAAGTTTTCTTCAATTAAAACCACCAGCAGCAAAAGAAGTTCTTTAAACGACAACTTGCCAACTACTATCGATCTTTTCTTGCAATATATAATCATAGGAATCAGTTGGGTGTGTACAAGAAGACACATTCATTTTAGATGAATCCATACTAGAGAGCAGCACCCTGATTAATTTAGTTAGAATTAGACTGTAGAAAATCTATCTACTCCAAGTTTGGCATAATTAAAACTCTGATAGAATCATGCAGAAAATTGTTTTTAAAAGGGCAGGATCATATAGACTAAAATGAGCTTTTACTAATTTAATGTATCAGCCGTCCAGGGCCAAGTTCTTATAGCAAAAATGCTATAAGAGTTATTTTTATTTTTTTACTAAATGACTTTGTATTACAGAACCCAAATCAAGGCTAAATCGAGGCACATTAATTTCTCCACACTCCACAAATAAGATGTATACCTGTAATCCACTTTTCTATTGACTAAAATATTCCATAAAACTTCCCCTCAGACATATAGTTTGAAGATATTGCAGTTTGCCACCTTAGCAAATGGGGTCAGAAACATCACCATTTCCTTCTATTTCTTCAGAAACTCCATCATTGCTACGTGTCCCTAAAACTGTCCTACAAACTCAAGTAATGCCAGCTCAAAAGCACCCCTAGGCCACATTGACAGATGGGGCCACCTCCTGCCAACATGAAGATTTGCATTTTTAAAATGATCAATGCTCCTAAGCTTTGGTCCTAGGCCAGTGTCTATTTGGCTTTGGACTAAATCCAGTCATGAGCCCAACCCCATTTAATGGCATGGTTACTGAGCACTGGAACAGTGACTAAAGTGATGTGGAAGTGCAAGGCCACAAGGCCTGAATTGATCTTACTTCCAGTTCAATTGGGATTTATCTGTTGTCATGAGAGCTAATTTGGTGTAGGACTAGAAATCAACAGACGGTTCTACTTCCTTCTTAAATAGAAAGCCAGCTGGATGACCTTGGGCCAGTAACTCTCTCAGCCCCACAAAGAAGACAATTGTTGTGTTCTCGACAAGCGTCCCGGCAATAGGGACGCTGTCCTGGGATTGGTAGAGGGGCGTGGCCTAAAAACGCTGGAGTTCAGCGTCCTCCCAATTGGCCATTGAGCTGACAGCTCCCGGTATAAAAGGGCTGTCAGCCCTGACATACTGTTCTTGGTTGGATTGTCATTCTCATTAATAAATAGTTCTGTTGTACCACTTCCTTCGCCTCATAGTGTGTTAGTTAGAGTTCGTAATAACAATGGCAAACCCTAACCCTAACTTTATCTAGAAAATTGCAGAGATGTGTCAAGGCAGTCACATGGAATCAACACTGAATTGAAAGCATCTCTCTGTATATTTGTCTATCCATCCATCCATCCATCCATCCATCCATCCATCCATTTCATATGCACATACGCATCTGATAACAACAGTTGCCAATCCATGGATTGACCTGCAGCTATTCTGGCTTCCTGTCCTAAACCAATTTCAGTAAAGATTGGATTAGAGACCATGTTCTTGTTTTTATTTACTTATTGGTTGGCTTCATTTTCTATCGCCACATTTGTCCATCCCATATCTTCGATTTCACTGCAGAGGAATAAAAAACAAGGCCCTCAGAGGATGCTTTTTCAGTTAAAGATTAAAAGTGGGGGAAGTGGGGTGTGGGGAAGAAACGTATCCAAGGGGGATTTAAAAAAAAACACATAATGATAATTACTTGCTCTGATTTATGTTCAGGAACTAGGAGAATCAGAGGAGATCACGGCCCCCAAACAGACATGACACATATCTGGGAAGACAATATGAACTGAATGCCAACTAGATCATTTTCCAGTCCTACTTTGCATGCAAGTAAGAGCCTTGGTAGTACAGTGGACTAAAGCACACTGTTATTAACACCAGCTGCCTGCAATTACTGCAAGTTCGAATCTCACCAGGCTCAAGATTGACTCAGCCTTCCATCCTTTCTAAGGTAGGTAAATTGAGGACCCAGTTTGTGGGGGCAATAAGCTGACTTTGTATAAAATATACAAAAGTATGAAGGCTATTGCTTAGCACATTGTAAGCCGCCCTAAGTCTCCAGAGAAGGGTGACATATAAATCAATTTTTTTAAAAAAAGTTGGAATTTGTTTCACAAACCTTGGGAAAAAAAGTATCAACAGACTCAACTACATGAATAGGAATATCCACTAAAATAAGTAAACCACAAAAAGGCATTAAAAAAAAATCCTGGTGATAGGAAACTATACTGGGCTGCTGTCTCACTTTGTTACTTAGTTGTGGTTTGAACCAACATGATTTTTTTTGCTGTAATGGAAAAATGTGGGTTGTTATAATGTGAGCGGAAAATTTCCTTAGGTTATAAAAAAAAAAAGGAAAAGGGTCCTGGAATGCATGACCTTAAGTTTTGATTAGTAAATTTCTTCCTGAATGCAAACATCAGTCTGAATATGGTTCATGTATAATTTCTCAGTTAAATATCTGGGCTACCAATAATATGAAGCAATATTACAAAATGTGTATATTATTAATTATCATATCATATACTATCATATATATGATAGTATATATTATATTAATACTATCATTCCTTATCTATCCTCTCTGGCTCTATTAAAACCATAAGTTATCTACAGTATAATTGGTGGGAATTTTTTTTTTTAAAAAAAACAAATGTATGTCTTATTAAAAAAAACGTTCTAGGCTAAACAAAGGCTTTCAGCAAAACCAATGCTAACTTTAATCCACAGCTTTAATGCAAAGAATCTGACTTTAGGAGCATCTAATTTTTAGCGCTGCTTTTGACTCAATTGCATTACATCTAGAAAAACAGAACTCCTGCCATCCAGGTACAGAGAAAAATATTATCCCCCCTCTTTTTGTAAATTTTGTCCCCAAGTCAGAGAAGTAATAAAATTAAGAACGTCTCAGGAGAACGCTGGAGCCAGAGCTTCGAGAGACAAGTAATCTGATTTCAACCTTCTTTGAGATAAAAGTTGAGCAAACAATTAGAGGGAAGATTTCAAGCTGCCTCCAGCATTGTCAGACAGTATTAGCTGAATGGAGAAGAAACATTATTGTCTGTGAGGGGAAGCGCAATGAGGTTAGTCTCTCAGGTCGCGGTAGAATTGTGCTTTATTTTATATATTGTTCCTGCCCGGCAGTATCCTCTAACCACAAACCTTTGGAACAACAGAAGGCAGATTTCGTCCTTTGAGAAAGGTTGGTCAATGTCACCTTTCCAATGGCAACATCTGAAACCCAGGGACAAAGCGATTTGAACCAAAAGGGCTGAATAATGACTAGAAATGAAGATGTTTTTCTTCTTTCTTCTTTCTCCTTTCCCTTTGTTTTGCCCTATGGTCTGTTCTTACAACTTACTTAACAACTGCTTTGCTTAGTAACAGAAATTTTGGGTTCAATTGTGGTCAAGGACTACTTGTGCTAGTAAATAGGGGAGTTTAGTTTAGGCCTGAGTAGCAAAATAAGAGAAAGCATAACAAGTGTTGAGCTTTGAATTGAATTGTACCATACAATTTACGACCACAATGGAGCCCCAAATTTCTGTTGCTCAGTGAGACCAATGTTAAGTGAATTTGGCCCATTCTACAACCTTTCTTGCCACAGTTAAGTGAATCACTGCAGTTGTTCAGTTAGTAACACGAGTGTTAAGTGAATCTGGCTCCCCCATTGAGTTTCCTTGTCAGAAGGTCGCAAAAGGTGATCACGGGACCCCGGGACACTGCAACCATCATAAATATGAGACAGTTGATAAACACCTGAATTTTGATCACCTGGGGGATGGTGCAATGGTTGAAGTGTGAAAAAAAGTCATATGTCACTTTTTCCAATACCATTGTAACTTTGAACAGTCGCTAAATGAACTGTTGTAAGTCGAGGACTACCTATATTATCTAGCTGAAAATTGCATTAGAAACGATGGCAAAAGGGCAGGAAAATATTCCTTGGCTAAACAACTTGACTCTCTCTATTGTACTTTAGCCTAATGTCATAATATTTGGCCATTCAAGTGATTATAAAGAATGTAAGAAAGCTCTGGGCTGGTCAGGATACAGACAGGGGTCTATATCCTAGGGGATACAGGGGGGACTACTGGGGGTTTGCAGGGGTTTAGGAGAACCTCTAGCTAAGATTCTGTGCAGTTTGGAGAACCCCCAAATCCCACTCCTTGCTGGCCCTGCCCACCCCACCCCACCCCTCCCAGGAGTCCCCACGCAACCCGTTTTGGATGCAGGTAAGTGCAAGGTATGCACGGATGCTTGGAGACAACGAAAAACAGGCCTACCAGAAGCCCATTTCCAGCCTCCAGAGGGCCTCCGGAGCCTGTGGAGGCCATTTTCGCCCTCCCGGAGGCTCAAGGAAAGCCTCTGGAGCCTGGGGAGGGCAGACCCCCCCCCATCGTGGTGTAGGAGGCTGACTAGGCCATGCCCACCATGGCCATGCCCACCCAGCAACCAGGCAGAGAACCCCTTGCTAAAATTTTTGAAGCCCACCCCTGGATACAGATGCTCTCATTTCATTTGGATGAAGGTAGTTTGTAGTTGAAAGGAGAGACTCCATTCTAGTTTTGGGAAAAGTCCAAGAGATGGTTTTTATAATGCATGAGCTTCGATAAAAATATATCCCACCATCTCCTTCTCTGATGTACATTTACAAAAATGCAAAAGTGCTTAAGAAGAAGCAAGATCTTCTTCAGACCCTGGTGGCGTGGCAAACTAAAGCACTATAATTAACATTCAGCTGCCTGCAATCACTGCAAGTTCAAAGGTTGACTCAACCTTCCATCCTTTCTAAGGTAGGTAAAATGAGGACCCAGATTTTGGGAGCAATAAGCTGACTTTGTATAAATATACAAAAGTATGAAGGCTATTGCTTAACGCCTTGTAAGCTGCCCTGAGTCTCCGGAGAAGGGCGGCATATAAATCAAATTAAAAAAAAAAAAAGATCTATGGTGATCTGATTTTTCTTAATTATGCCAAAGACGAAGAGTTGGATATATTGCATATACTTAGGTAAAAAGAAACTCTTCTCATTTTTTGGCACTGAAGGTGGAAATACACAGACACAAGCATGCACTGAATGCTATAGAAGTCCAGGGCTCTGTCTATCGTGACCTAGTAGCTTGAACTGAATCATATTGATTAGGATAATGATTGATATCCTCCTGCTTTATCAATCATTGCACTAGAAATATCTCATCTTTCCCTCTCCTCTAAGACCAGGAAAAGAAAGGAAACAATATTCCTTCTTATAGTCTGACATTTTATCGATGATTTCCTAAATCCTGAAGCAAGAGTTTGCTTTTGATTACTTTTAATTTACTCCGTCCCCCAAGGAAAGTATAAAAACAGCCCTCAATCTTCCAACAAGTCAGAGAACACAGCATCCAACGACAGCATTTCTCTCTCTCTTTTCTCTTCTTTTGGTTCAGAGGAAAGAACTTGTCCTTTCTGTAGTAAAAGGGAAGCTAAATACATTATTTCCTTCATTATATGTCCTTCTTTTTCATTGCAGCCTGAGAGAATCAAGCTCAGAAACGGACTATTCCCTACTTTCTCTTAAATTTGCTTTATCCACTTATCTTCCCATTTTACCTACAGCCAGTCTAGGCAGCACTGACCTCTGAGTTAACCTGTAGTCTGTTAACAACTTTAAATCTCTTGTTTTACTTCCTTGGCAAGAATTTTCATGTTAACTTGCTTCCCCTCCTTCTCACACCGAATGGGATGTATTAAATCCACTATAGAGAATTGCTTAAAATCTTTGTGTTAACCTATAGCCTGATCTTTTCAACTACTGAATAGCAAGTGATGGGTTTATGATCTTGCATCCTATTAGCTCCAAATATTCTTTAATAAACAGTATCAGTGGTTATTGACTATAGTTTCATTTTTTGACTTCTTGAGTGCGTTAGCCTGTTTAATAACCTATTCTGTCAAGTCCCTACGGAATGGGCTCTGTGTGGGACTCCAGTTATTGCAAAATGAAGAACGTGCCATACTCTGAAGAGGAGAAGTCCAGCCAAAGCAAAGGCCTTCACAGGATTGAAGCAGGGATGAAATCCAGCAGGTTCTGACAGGTTCTGGAGAACCAGTAGTGGAAATTTTGAGCAGTTTGGAGAACCGGCAGCGGAAATTTTGAGTAGTTCGTAGAACCGGCAAATAGCACCTCTGGCTGGCCCCAGAGTGGGGTGGGAATGGGGATTTTGCAGTATCCTTCCCCTGCCACGCCCACCAAGCCACGCCCACAGAACAGGTAGTAAAAAAAATTGGATTTCACCACTGGATTGAAAGCATTCAGGAACATAACAAGCCAGTTTCATGCCATTGTGAGGCAAGCCTCTCCTTTTCATGCAACATCAGGATTGCAACATCAGAAAAGTTAAAGAGCTCCTCCATGCTGGCACACAGCATGGCTTCTGTTATCCTCCCCTCCCCCACTCCCCATCCTTAACTGGTGCTTCAGAATTGGTAAACATAAAAACTTCACCTCTTGGTGACTTGGTGGCTTTGAAGACATTCATGCCGTTTCCCTAGCAATAGTAATAAATAGCAATATCAATCTCAATAAACAGATCGTAAAGGTGAGGTTGGATCGTAAAGTTACTTTTTTATTGCTATTGTAACTAAACTGGGGATTGTTAAATGAGGACTACTTGTATGCAAGATGTGAGGATTCTAAAGGTTTCAAACTTAGTGATAGAACCGTTGTGGCACAGAGGTTATAATGCAGTATTGCAGGCAAACTGCTCACTGCCAGCAGTTCAATCCTGACTGGGTCAAGATTGACTCAGCCTTCCATCCTTGGTAAAATAAGGACCCCAGATTGTTGGGGATAATATGCTGACTCTCTAAATCATATAGACAGAGCTGTAAAGCTCTATGAAGCAGTATACAAGTCTAAGTGCTATTGCTATTGCTACTCTGGGAAATTTTGAATAACCTTATCACAAGAGTGCCAGCTCTTCTGAATACAGAGCAATTTTGTAAGTCATGCTCAGGATATTCTTTCATTTTCAAAATGATTCCAGTCTATCTGGTATGGTATCCGGATGCTGTTTCATCCCTGTTATTGACTGATATTCGATGCGATAATTAGAGTAGAGTAGAGTAGAGTAGAGTAGAATAGAATAGAATAGAATAGAATAGAATAGAATAGAATAGAATAGAATAGAATAGAACAGAACAGAACAGAACAGAACAGAACAGAACAGAACAGAACAGAATAGAATAGAATAGAATAGAATAGAATGGCACGGCACGGCACGGCACGGCACGGCACGGAACAGAACAGAACAGAACAGAACAGGAGCTGGAAGGGACCTTGGAGGTCTTCTAGTTCAGCCTCCTGCTCAAGCAGAAGGACCTATACCCGTGATGGCGAACCTATGGCACGGGTGCCACAGGTGGCACGTGGAGCCGTATCGGTGGGCACACGAGCTCAGCTGCAACACGCATGTGTGCGCCAGCCAGCTGATTTTCGGGCCTTCTGGGCCCACCAGAAGTCAGGAAACACACTGTTTCCGGCCTCTGGAGGGCCTCGGGGGGGAGGCTGTTTTTGCCCTCCCCAGGCTCCTAGAAAGACTCTGGAGTCTGTGGAGAGCAAAAACAGGTCTACTGGGCCCATTGTGCCATCACGTGCCAAAAGCGGGGGGAGCACGGGGGGCGGGGCGCATAGAATTATGGATGTGGGCACGCGTGCGTGTGACCCCACCGTGCTCCCCCCACTTTTGGCACGCGATGGCAAAAAGGTTAGCCATCACTGACCTATACTATTTCAGATAAGTGATTGTCTAGTCCAGTGATGGCTAACCTTTTTGCCATTGCGTGCCAAAAGTGGGGGTCGCGGGGGGATCACGGGTGTGGGTGCCCACATCCATAATTCAATGCACTTCGCCCTCTCATGCATGCACACGTGACCCCCCACTTCCCCATGCTTTTGGCATGTGATGGCACGGTGGGCCAGGTAGGCCTGTTTTTCCCCCTCCGCAGGGCTTTCTAGAAGCCTGGGGAGGGCAAAAACAGCCTTCCCCATCAGCCTGGAGGCCTTCCGGAGTCCGGAAACAGCCAGTTTCCCGACTTCTGGTGGGACCGGAAGGCCTGAAAATCAGTTGGCTGGTGTGCGCATGCGCGCTGGAGCTGAGCTAGGGCAACACTCGCGTGCCCACCAATATGGCTCCGCGTGCCACCTGTGGCACCTGTGCAATAGGTTCGCCATCACGGGTCTAGTCTCTTCTTAAAAACCTGCAGTGATGGAGCACACATGATTTCTTAAGGCAAGCTGTTCCACTGGTTAATTGTCCTCACCGTTAGGGAGTTTCTCCTTAATTCTAGGTTGCTTCTCTCTTTGGTTAGTTTCCAACCATTGTTTCTTGTCCTGCCCTCTGGTGCTTTGTAGAATAATTTGACCCCCTTTTCTTTAGGGCAGCCCCTCAAATGCTGTAATACTGCTATCATCTCACCCCTAATTCTTCTTTTCTTTAGACTAGCCAAACCCCAATCCTTCAGCCATTCTTCATATGTTTTAGTCTCCAGACCTTGGAGATGCTGGGGGATAGGACATGACTATTACCTGGTAATATACTTAAAGCAGAAATTCCTTGTGTCCCGTTACTGACTTTCTTAAATCATAGTAGAGGCTGCATATTTAGAGGTGCTAGTTAATGGCTAGTCCCCGGTTAAGATTGCTGTCAGTTGTCTGCAGGCTTAGTAAGTAAATTTACTTTTTTAAAACTTAAAAAAAAAACAAAGTTAACATTCCTATTTGGTGTGTACAATACTGCGTATTTTGCCAATGGGCTTCTGTTTGCAGATAGGTAGGTACTGGGCAAATGTAAATGCAAGTGTATGCATTCATTGCATGTATTACCCATGGGATTACACAAAAGCTACTAAAGCTGCCGAGTTTCTGAAGTTGTAAATTTAAGAATTAAATTAATGTAATTTGTGAAATATAATTGCTAATTATTATTATTTCAGGTACGTTTAGTACAAACAGGCCCAAATGATTAACACACTTGCTTTTTGTTATGTCTATTAGGCAGGCATTAGAATAAAATTGCTATTTTAAAAAAGGATGCTATTTGTAAAATCACATTGCTAATTATTATTATTATTATTACAGGAACTTTTAGTACAAACAGGCCCTAATAATTAACACGCATAACATTGCTTTTTGGTATGTCAGTTAGGCAAGCATTAGAAACAATGGACAACTTCAGGATGCTCTATAATGTTATTTTTACACTGGATAATGAATGTTACATATATATTTTTTGCGAATGAATAAAAGAATGTTTTTAAAAAATTAAAATGCTTTATATAAATCATTTTTGTTCTATCAAAACTCAGGGGAAAAAAAACCAAGAAATATTTAGACCAAGGGTGTTGTTCTTGTTGTAAGCTTGAAATAAGGCATTTTCCATTTTGAAGATGCTCCTCGTATTACATATTTCTGACATTTGACAGCTATTGTATCTTTGACAATGTCAACAGTGAGCATAAAACTATGTATTTCGGCTTAAAAGTAGGCAGAGTTTAAAGGGTTGCAGCCTTAGTATTTCAGTGCAAAAATAACATGACTATAGAGCATCCTGAAGTTGTGGCTTTCAGAAAGGCATCTCATAAATTCACCTCATCAATGCAAGTAGGAGCCAACACATCTTATAATTTTCCCAGGTTTTGATTACCATGGAAGCTTCTTCCAAACATCTGGTCACCTTGAGTCAGCAATGGATGCAAGCAATTACTCTATTCTAATTGCAAAGAAGTAATTAGCTCCATTGGTTCTAATGGTATTTCTTAACACTCAAGCCTAGGCATATGCTTGAGATGCTTTGCTGAATCAATTACTGTGCTGCTTTCATCCACATGAACGGAAATGTGTATGAGACCCAGTGCTTCTGTGGCCTCTGACAGTTTCATAAGCCCTGTAGTACCATCAGGCCTCTTATTTGGCATTGCTAAGAAAATCAAGCTATATTGTTTGGCATTCTTTTATGTTTCCTTCTGATGTGAAAGTCAAATTCAAAGAGCTCTGTCATTAAGCTCATATTTCCAATGGGACAAGATGTTTTCCACTCAGATAATAAACATTATCTGCAAGTTTTATGAGGAGAAAGGGAGGAGGCATACCTTCCCCCTTTTCATCTAGAGTAGCTTTGAAATAGGAGATTTTGAAAGTCTCACGTTGAAACAGCGTGGCATTTTCACCTTCTGTATCAAATAGCCCTTAGTGTCTAACTTGTTGTGTTGGCTTCTGTAACAAACCTTAGTTAGAGGTGTTTGCTTGTGTCTCTTCTGCTATTATTTAAATCCTGGGATAGGTTAGTTTTCAGTTGATTAATTTAGTGATACACTAAATGTTTTTCTTATTGTTAGGGATGTATATGTCCCAGTGGTGGGTTCCTCCCGGTTCGGCCCGGTTCTCCCGAGCCAATAGCGGTGACGATATGACTGGTTCTGCCCCCTGCCCCCGCCCCCGCCCATGCCCCCCCACCCCCACGTTATTCTTACCTTTTATTTGGCCCCACCCCCAATCTATTGCTGCCTCCTGAATCCCAGCAGATGGCTAGAGGGAAAAAAACTGTTTAAACTCTTGCCACGGGGTTTCAAAGGGCCGCCCTACAGCTGATCAGTGTTAAAAGAAAACAAATGAATAGACCAGCGCCTGCAAAAATACATGAGTAGACCAGTGCCTGCAAAAAATAAATGGGTAGATTGGTACAGCTCTGCAAGCAGTTAAAAGCCTGGTAGACCAGTACCTCTGCTAAATCCTAAATAATTGTCACATGACCATCAAGTCACGCCCACAAAATAAGCCACGCCCACAGAACCGGTAGTAAAAAAATTTAGAACCCATCCCTGATATGTCCTAGTCTGTTACATTTTATTTGTATTTCTATATTTGACTTTTGAGACATTCTTGGCAGTTAAACAGAAATAGCTGCCTTTATCTTTATGTTTGTTTGTTTTGCTATTGTTGTTTTAGACTGGCCTGTCTAGCTTGTAGCCCTCAAATTTCTTAGTGGCCTCCCATTCTTGATGTAACGAAATCCAACCCTATTTAGCTTTTTAAATTCTGTCAAGGTCAACTAGTTGAAGCTGAACAACAATGTAGCTTTTTAATTTATTTTAACCACTCTCAGCACTATCTTTTGACATAAAGACATTATAAATAAGAACACTAGTATATTGTACATACTTCATGCTATACAAGGTTCCCTCAGGTCCTCATAGAAATACATAAAGAGAAAAGCTCTTGCTAAAATTAATCCCTTCTCATGTCTCATTATCTGTCTGAATGGAACAGCATTCCATCATGTGCTGTCAGTCTCAAGCCCAAAGACAAGACAGTAAAATCAAATCAAATCCAATCCAATTATTTATTTGCTAACATGTAATGGACAGAATCTTGCCAGACTAAAGCTATAAGCTTCTAATCTAGTAGATACATCCCGAGAGATTCGTAGGTGTGGCTACCCTGAACCTCCTTCTCCCTCCCCTATCCAGCTCAGGACTGCACGGTCTCTAAACGTGGGTTTTTCTCTGGAATGTACTGTTCCACCCTGGCAAACCATGTTGCTGATGAGATTCATCCCCCACTCCTTCTCTTTCCATCAAAGATGTGCCCAAATCTCCTGAAATAGAGCATTTGAATCATAACTGGTTCTTCCTAGGTTGTTTCGAAAAAACAGATCCAATGCACACCTAGACAATCCTAGCTTATCATTTATGGTTACAATATTTGCAAAATGTATTTTGTTTCAGTTGAAAGCTATAAGTCTGTGTTGGCGAATCTATGGCACGTGTGCCAGAGATGGCACGTAATGCCCTCTCTGTGGCCACATGAGCCATCGTCCAGTTCAGCTCCGCTGTGCATGTGCTCATACCTCCGATCAGCTAGCTGGTCTTAGGATCTCTGTTGTGCATGTGAGGAAGGGTGGGGCACCTGCAGGGGGCTGCACACACATGCATGGGGGGTGGGGCACATGCGGGGGGCCACGTGCGCATGGGGGGGTGGGGCATTGCAGGGGCATGCATGCATGCAGGAGTGTGTGCATACGCAGGAGCGGGGCGCATGCCGGGGGGCATACGTGCATCGCATTTTGGGGGTTCAGGCACGCTTTGGGCACTCAATCCGGAAAAGGTTAGCCATCATTGCTATAAGTCAGACCAAAGTGTTTGAAGTCTCTTTAATAAGTCCAACATGCTGGGCAGATTTCTACAAGGTAGATGACTTAGTTTTTCTTCAGTAAATAGAATTAATTTTCCTCCTTGTAGCAAAGAAGCAGGGATTCAAACCAAACCATGTTGCCTCAAAGTTTCCTGGAATTTCTCAATTGTATCACCTAGAAAAGCCAGACAATGCAAAGGTGCTGTGCTTGGGCCCAGATCTCTTTCAGCTTTGGTGAATGCTAGAGGTTTTCATGCAAGTCCACCCCTTTCCCAGATGCATTTTGCAATAACTAAAAGAGCCTTCTGCAGAGGTACTAAAGGTAAAGGTAAAGGTTCCCCTCGCACATATGTGTTAGTTGTTCCCGACTCTATGGTTCGGTACTCATCTCTATTTCAAAGCTGAAGAGCCAGCGCTGTCCAAAGATGTGTCTGTGGTCATGTGACCGGCATGACTAAATGCCAAAAGTGCACAGAGCACTGTTACCTTCCCACCAAAGTGGTCCCTATTTTTCTACTTGCATTTTTTATGTGCTTTCGAACTTCTAGGTTGGCAGAAGCTGGGACAAGTAATGGGAGCTCACCCCGTTACACAGCATTAGGGATTCAAATCGCTGAACTGTTGAATGTTTCCAAGGATCGATCCCAAAGAATCCCAACACGAGGTTTCTTTTTATAGAATGTTTATTAACATATGTATCATCTCTTACAGAAGAACATCTGGAATAACACATGTGCACCTTGGGCATGGCCTTATATACCCTGGAGGCGGGGTCAAGGTAAGGAGGGGTCAAGGGAAGGGTCATGGTGGGAAGCATGAGGGGTAGGTGGTTTAACCCCTTCCCTGCCAGGATGGTCTAGGCATTTCCCACGTAACATGAACTGCTGACCTTTCAATCAACAAGCTAAGCATCTTGACCACTGAGCCAACACGTCCCTTTGTAGTTACCTGTGTAGTAGCAGAGATACTACACAGGTGCAAAAGCCTCTTCTAATGTTTGCAAATAAATACTAAGGATACTGAAGAAACGCTGCAGAGCAGAAGAAAATAAGTGATCTCTAAATTTTACATGTGCCAGCAAAGTTTATTGAGTTTGAACCCAAACACAAGTCTTTGTAATGTTTAAGACAAAAAAAGAGCGGCTTTTCTTTTCTCTTGAATTTCTGGTTTGCTATTCACCAAGCCACCAGTCTCCACTCTACTTCAGCCTTCCCTTTTAAATCGCAGTTACCTTGCCAATGCTATGTGATCCTTCTGGGGGAGATAAAGTTCTGCCAAACCTTATTTATGTGCTGTCAAAATCCTTGTGTAGATGATTACTGTTGTTGAAAGTAGTTTAGTTTATTTTCTAGGCCACTTTGCTGTAAGCCTGAAGGACATCGACTCCAGCCCCTTTATTCTACCCATGAAAATAAATTTTAAAAGAATTCTGTAGATACAACCTACACATTATACCTTGATGTAATATTGTACTGTTTAGTACTTTGGCATATTAAAATGGCAGCTTAACGCTCTCCCTCTGGATTTACCGGCAGAGAATCATAAAGGATCAGTGAGGAGCACCATTATCTCCTGACACATTTTAAAGCACATTGCTATTTTAAAACAATTTACAAAATAATATTTAAAGGCAGGGAGGGGGGAGGGGGGAGGGAGGGAGGGAGGGAGGAAGGCCCACCAAGACCACCTTTAAAAAAGAAAG
>WNWU01014981.1:0-25897 GCA_012654045.1 Ptyas mucosa | reverse complement strand
CCTATCCTATCCTATCCTATCCTATCCTATCCTATCCTATCCTATCCTATCCTATCCTATCCTATCCTACCCCCCTTCTCTCCCTCAGCTTTGCCCCACAGAAATGTCTCCTATCATATCCCCTTCTCTCCCTCAGGCTTGCCCCACAGAAGCCTCCCCTATCCTATCCCCTGTTTGCTGCTGTGAAAGTAAAACTGAAATTCCTCTCCTCTGCTTGTGTTTTGCATTTGTAACATATTTCTTTTCAGGTGGGGAGGGGGAGTAGAACTCCTTAGCATCAGAGTTTATTAATCATAATATAGGAAATACTAATGCTCTGATGGTCATTTCAAAAAATCCTTTCTTAGTGAGCACCTAGAACATATGTGGCAAATTTCAAGTTTGTAGGCTTTACGGTTCTGGAGATTTCATGATTACGGTGTGAGTGGTTTTCGCTTTTATATATATATATAGATTTTAGAGACATTTCCTTACCTAAACAGAGAAACAGAATAATCAAGAGTAGGCAATAAAAAAGGCAGTGACTTCTGACTTCCTGCTGGTTTCTCCGTAGAGTTTCTTTGTGAGAATCTGACAGGAAGCATTAGACATGTCCCCTTTCCTTTCCTTTCCTTTCCTTTCCTTTCCTTTCCTTGCCTTGCCTTGCCTTGCCTTGCCTTGCCTTGCCTTGCCTTGCCTTATCTTCCTTCCCTTTCCCTTTCCCTTTCCCTTTCCCTTTCCCTTTCCCTTTCCCTTTTCCTTCCTTGTCCAACTCTGCAACAGCAGCCAGTAGTACTGAAGCAGCCCCTTCCCCAAATTTTATTCGCCTAAGAGTTATGTGATCCTGGTTTTTGGACATATTCTTTAAATTAGACCATTTGAGGTAATTTTGAGATAAAGTTATTACCCTATGATGTTCCACTCCACTCAATTAAAGATTGTGACGACGAGAGTGTAGAGCATAAATAATAGAATGTTTTTAAAAAGCATGCATCTCACTAATAGAGACATAAAATAATCTTACATCTGATCTACCTGGGGAAAAAGTTGGGTTTTTCATTCCTAAAATCTCTATGTGGACTGAATGCTAACAGGATTTGGCTAATGCTCAAATTTCTGATTTTATTTTAAATCCAGTTTACTCTCAAAAATGTATGAGACACAGTTAGATTTTTTTTTTCTTTATCGCTTGTGGTGGAGAAACTTAAGACCAAATAAATTTGGTCTGCCTACATTCCAAGAGTTGATGGGTAACATCCAAGTCTCTGCTCTCCTTGTTTATGACTCCCATTTATTAAATTGGATTTGCACAGCCTATTTTATAGAAGTTACACTATACCGTCTGTTCGGTAGGACATATGACTACCCTATTTGGATCAGATTTCATAAAATTAAAGGTTAACTTATTAAAATGAAAATCCATGTTACTTCCAAAGGATTCAGTTCTCATCTCAATTTTAAGTTCATAACAACTGTACTGTTAAAGATGACTAATTGTCCCCAATTTACCCTATAAGCTTCCTATTTAATTATTTGAATGTGAATCTTTACATTCTAAGTACAAAGCTGTACTTCTTACAGGCAGAATTCAAAGGGTGAGTTTTCTTTGTGATCTCTGATTTGTTTCTAAGATTTAAAATGTCATATAAAAAAAACTCATCAGGAACTTAAGTAGCTCAAGTAAAGTTTTAAAATGGTTATAGGAAAGTCTCACTTTTCAACACAATCCTTCTTTCCCTTAAAAACAGAAGGGGTAATTCAACTGAGTCCATGATTTGCCCACTTTTAAAAGCAGAAGGTTTGCAACGTGATTGCAAAGGAAATCTCTCCATTGCAAACGTTCTTGAAAAAAACATTGGCATGAATAGAGAGATATACAGCATAAAATTGTTTTAACCTTCAGAAATGTTTGAAGATGTAAGGTTTCCCTTTGGGTATGGAAGAAGAATAAAGTTTTTTTGGGGGGGACTCATACCAGAGTTGAAATTCATTTCACACTGTTGCATACAATGCATTTGTAAAATAAGCTTTATAAATTTTGCATTATAATGACAGGCTACATGAAAAATGCAGTAGAAAAGTTATTTTAGCACTTTGTGCAGTGAGTACAGATTGATCACCAGTAGAATAATATCTCCTAGTTAGCCATAGTTCGAATAGAATTGCCAAGTCTTCTATTAATTCCTGTTCCTATGCTTCAGTGAGGAGCTTGGTCTCCGATCATGAACCAATAACTGCCCATGTACCCCAAATGTTCAGATCAAAATTCAGTTAAAAACATATTGGATATTGAAGCTTTGATGTTTTCAAGGAACGAAGCTACAAAACTCTCATAGATTAAGAACGTATCAAAAATGCAGTTGGGAGTAGTTTAAATTTTTATACTAACTGATATAAAATATTTATGTTTTATTTATTTATAAAAACTGCATTCCACCTAATTTTGCAGAATCAATTTGCTTTCTTCTTTTACAAGGAATATAAGCTACTCCAATCAAAGTCAACTGAATGGCAAATACTGTAAGTCTAAGACTCTAGGCCACTTACATGAGTAAAACACAGTCAAAGTCAACTGAGTGGAATATAATTCTAGCTGCTTACATGGATAAAACATAACTTACCTGCATATCAATCTTTCTTTGGTTATTCAGAGCAGAACTAACCTGACAGCTCAAATTACATTACACTGAGACTTAAATGGAATAATGAATTTCAGAGATCACCATCTTTGGGGATTCCTATATTAAAGAAGAACACGTTAGCATCCCATAAAGTTAATGTCTCTACAGAAGAGCTTTATATTGTTTTGCCCATTGTACTGATGAGGATCTTCCCAGGTTCTTTCAAAATTGTGGTCTGAAAAGATGCCTAGCTGAAATATTTTTTTAAAAATCGATTATCAATTAATTACTTATTTGAATGTGGATAGTAGAGTGCTCTGTTAATACAGTATAAAGCATATTTCATTTTATCTCATTCTAAAGAAATACATTTGTAAAAGAACAGTGGTATTCACATACATCACCTATTAATGTCTCTCTTTTCTGCTAAAGTCCTCTGGAATATTTCACTCCTCACTTATATTTTTAGTTGACCTGCTAATTCAAAGCTTTTGCATATGACTAACCTAGTGACAACCTAATGCAGAAACAACAGGTTTCTATGGAGCGATAGGAGCTTTAGGAGGGTAGATTATACTGCCACTGTTAATAGATTAATTTTATTTTGCAATGATCTCAAATTATATTACCTTTCTCACAGTTAATCTTCATCCAAACTCTTCATCCAAATCCTGGCTTCTCTAACACAAACCTATATAATCTTTTATTGAAAATGTACACAGAATCTTTAGACTTTATATTCCAGATACAGAGAGCAATAGCACTTAGACTTATATACCGCTTAGGCTTCCGCTTCCGGTTCCGCTGGCGACAGACTTTGATCGGGCTAGCTCTGGCCCCAGAGTCTGATCCCCCCCATCTGGAGGCCCTTTGGGCCAAGCGCCCCATTATTGGGGCGTTTGCCGTTTGAGGGCGGCTCGCCAGGGGTCCCCTGCCTCACTTCCAGGGGCCGGGAGGCCGATGCTGGCGCGCCCGAGGCTCCAGAGGGGGCGGGAGGCGATCGGCGGCTTTTTTTCGAGGCCGCGGAGGCGCCACAGCGCCTAAGGGGACCGGTGCTACCTAAGAAGGCACAACGGACTGTACTGACTGATTGCAGAGTGGAGCAGGCATCCTGGAGGCGAGAGGGGGGGGTTGGAGTTTCCCCCCCCTTGTAGCTGGAAAGGTGCCGTGGCAGAGAATTAGGGGGAAGGAGATGGGGTGAAACCCCTTACCTTTCTGACTTTTCCTTGGAGGATGGCTGTGGCAGAGTTTCTTGGAGAGGTCTGGTGGCCCCTCCCCCCGGCAGGCAATGGCGACGGTCTGACTTCCTGCTTCTTTATTTATGATTGAAGACAATATTCTCCTCTGGCTTCCTGTTTGACCTACTCTATACTTCGGACTCGTTGCTCCTGTGAGCGCCCACTGGTGGACAGTTGAAAAATTACTTTGATTGCGAATCCCTCTTTCTTCTCTGGAGGTTTGCCCTTTGATTTCTCATCTTCTACTGATCTAAGATGGCTAAGGGCCACAAATCAGCAGCAACTGACATGGGGAAAATTTTGGAAAGACTGGCGATATTGGACCAAAAGTTGGACAAGTTAGATGACGTCCAAAAAGGATTATCTGAAATTAAATCTGAAATGACACTTATGAAAAAAGATTTAAATGATGTTCAACAGCTGGCAGAGCAAAACAAGAAGAAGATGGGGGGTCTGGAGGGGGAGGTACGGGCACTCCAGAAGGTGGAGGATGGGAGAGGAAATGCAATGTTAACCTTACAATTGGATAAGATGTCTTATTTTCTCAGGTTCCAAAACGTGGAACAACTTGACCAGGAAAATTTGAGAGAAGTGATGGTTAAAATGTTGGGTGAATTTTTAGAAAGAGATTTGGAGTCTATTGGAAGGGATGTGGACTTGGTGTACAGAGTAAACTCACAATTTGCAATTTTACATAATCTACCAAGAGAGATTCATATTAAATTTGTGAGAAGGGAACTGAGAGATGAGATATTGAGAAAACAAAGACTGGGGGCGCTGGTGTACAGGGGCAAGGAGATCACCATCCTGAAGCAGATTCCCAGACAGGTACGAGAATTAAGAAGAAAATATTATTTTTTATCAAATAAGCTGTACCTCAAGGGAGTAGGTTTTAGGTGGCTGATTCCGGAGGGTTTGATGATTTTTTGGGAGGACAGTAAGAAGAAAATTAATAATGTAACGGAAGCTAAGGCTTTTTTTGACCAACATAAATCCTTCCTAGGTGGAGAAGATACAGGAGCCGAAGAGGGGGAAGTATTAGATGATCAAGGAGCGGAGGCGGACGGAGCTGTTGCGGCCCGGGAGGGGGAGGGAAGCCAGACCATGGTTTTAAGAGCCAGAACTAGGAAATGAAGAAAGGAGGGGAATCTATTGTTTAAGGTTTTTTTAATTGACATTTTTCTTTTCTCTCTCTTCTTTTATTGTATTTTGTTTAACACTCTTTTTTTTTGTTTATATAATTTTTATATAACCTGGTTGTTTGTTTTGATTTAAGATAATAATGTCTGTTGTGTGAGAAATTTAAAAAAAGAAAATAATAATTGAAATATCTTTTTATAAAGATATTGAAAATTCAACATATTGTAAACTATAATATTGTATATTCTTAACCAATAAAAACTTTTTATTAAAAAAAAAAAGACTTATATACCGCTTCATAGTGCTTTCCAGCCCTCTCTAAACAGTTTACAGAATCAGCATATTGTTCTCAACAATCTGGGTCCTCATTTTATTGACCTCGGAAGGAGTTAACCTTGAGCCAGTCATAATCCAACTCCTGGAACGAACAGTGAGTTAGCCTGCAATACTGCATTCTAACCACTGTACCGCCACAGATGTAATATGACTGTAGGGTCTTTTCGATTATTTTCTCTATTTTCACAAAAATGTTTTTTTTTAAAAAAAATAGAAAAAACTTCCAATAGCATTGGGCATGGCTGACTTATGTGGAACATATCTGGGTTAATCAGTTAAAAGAAACATTTCATTGTTAGCCTCCAGCTGCCTGCCATTCATCTGTCCAATAGCTTCATTACACAGCAGGCTAGGGAGTTGCAAATTATGAATGTCCATCAAGAAAAAGGTGTATAAAGGTGATAACATTATCCAGATTGCCATAAGTATTATTTCCAAATTTGAAATGGGGGCATGTATGAGAAGCAGATTCTGTAGCTGAGTTCTATCCTGGTAGGGTGAAATCAAAGCAAGTCCTTTAAATTTGATCTTCCTGGCAAAATAGAATTTTTTTATTAGATCAATCTGAACTTTGCAATTTAGGGCCAGCTGGTCATTGATGGTGAAGTACCATATTTTTTGGAGTATAAGATATACCGGAGTATAAGATGTTTTTGTGGAGGAAAATAACAAAAAAAGCTGATTGGCAGGTGGATGGGCCTCCCAGAATACCCCCGATCAGCTGTTCCCAGAGGTGAATTTTAGCAACAGATTCCTTGGTTGTGAGCTCTGTGCCTTGCTTTTTTTTTTTTTCTGCCTCTGAAACTTCTGAAACTCAGTTTCAGAAGAAAAACTTTCTTTTCTCCCTCTGAAAGCCTCTGAAACAGAGCTTCAGCAAAAAAGCCTCTGAAGCTCTGTTTGGGGGTTTCTTTTCTGAAGCTTCTTTTCTTATGCTTTTTTCAGCCTCTGAAACCTCTTTTTTGGGCGAAAAAGGTGTGTCTTATACTCCAAAAAATACAGTAAGTCACTGGATTTTATTGTACTTATAGTCATAAATGTCACCTATATGGACTTTACGTTTGACAGAAGCTCGTCTCTTTAAAAAAAGAAGTTCCTGCAGATTTTACTTCACTAGTTGTTGTCAACTATATGGGGTGGTGCTCATCTCCGTTTCAAGGCCATTGATCCAGCACTGTCTGAAGACATTTCCGCAGTCATATGTCCAGCATGATGTCATAGAGCTCTGTTACCTTCCCAACAATGTGGTACATATTTATCTACTCGCATTTGCGTGCTTTTAAACTGCTAGGCTGGCTGGAGCTGGGGCGAGGTTGGGAGCTCAGCCCATTGAGTGGTGCTCGGGTCTCAAACCCTGCTGAGCATCTCTCTCTCTCTCTCTCTCTTTTTTTTTTTTGAACAAAACATAAAACAACCATCATCCATTACAATTACAGTCTCCCATAAAAAACTGCTTCATATATTTTATTATTACATTTATTTCATATTTCATACTTCATTTCCATGCTTTATTAACTAGCCATTGATAAAATAAGTCCCATATATAATATTGTTTACCTTCCTGTTCTCTAATTTCAAATGTCAATTTACTCATTTCAGCACATTCCATAACTTTCTTAATAACTTCATCTTCAGTAGGTATTTTTTCATTTTTCCAATTTTTAGCAAATACAATTCTAGCTGCTGTTAAAACATTCACAATTAAATTGACAATTATCTCAGTTCTCTGTTATATGTTTCTGGTAAAATCCCTAATAAAAATATCTCAGGTTTAAAGTCAATGTGTTTCTTTGACATTTTTTCCAACCATGTGTGGATTTTAGTCCAATATCTTTTAGCTTCTACACATGTTCACCACATATGGTAATATGAGCCTAGAGTCTGATGACATTTCCAACATTTCTCCGATTTGTTCTTGAACATTCTGGCTATTCTCGGGGGTAGATGTCACCTGTAAAACATTTTATACAAATTCTCCTTATATGCTGTTGACATTGTCATTTTATAATTTTGCAACCACAATTTTTGCCATTTTCTCTAAATCAATCCCATGACCAAAATCCCCCCCCACATGCAATCATTGTTTCTTTAACTTCTTGTTCTTCCAATTTTACTTCTAATAAATAACCATACAATTTTTTAATTACATAGTCATCTGAACCTATTAAAATTTTATCTAAATTAGTCAAATTACTGTAAAAACCCTCTGTCTTAGAATCTTTATCATATCTAGACTGTATTTGCATGTATGAAAATCAATCAATCTTTATCTCTTGTTCTTCTAATTCTTGCTTCGATTTAAGTTCACCCTTTTCATTCAATAATTCACTATATCTAACAATTTGTTCCTTTCTAAATGTTATTGAGTATGAGAATGCTTCAATGGTGGATAACCAGACTGGAATTTTTAAATAATGATGTCTTTTACTCTTCTCCCAATTTGATAACAAAGACTCTCGTATAACATGTCTTCTAAAATACCCCTGTGTTTTTGTACTTTTGTACCATAAGAAAGCATGCCAGCCCAACAGCAAGTCATGTCCTTCTAAAATCAACAATCCAATATTTCTTAATGTTATCCATTCTTTAATCCACATCAAATTACTAGCTTGATAATATAATTCACAGTTCGGCAAACCAAAACCTCCTCTTGTTCTAACATCTTGCAACAATTTTAATTTTATCCTCACCTTTTTACCCTGCCAGATATATTTTAACACAATTTTATTCAAATCTTCAAAATAATCTTTCCCCAACCTAATTGAAATTGTCTGGAACAAATATAAAATTCTAGGCAATATATTCATTTTAAAAGTTGATATCCTCCCTATCAATGATAATTGCAAATTCTCCCATTTAGCCAAATCTGTCACTATCTGTTGTTTAAGCTTATTGTAATTATTCTCCTTAAGTGTACTGCATCTTGCTGTCAAATATATCCCCAAATACTTAACCTTGTTCGTGACCTGCATCTTTGATACTTCCACCAATTCTTCTTTTTGTTTTTTTAATATATTTTTTGTCAAAATCTTCGTTTTGTCTTTGTTTATTTTCAAACCTACCACCTTGCCAAATTCTCCTATTTTGTCTATCAGTTTATTTATTGATTCAAGCGGCTCTTCCAAAATAAACACCAGGTCATCTGCAAATGCCTGCAATTTATATTCTTGATTTTGAATTTTCATTCCTTTTATTTCTTTTTCTTCTCTAATATTTCTATTTAATACTTCTAATGTTAACACGAACAACAGTGGTGACAGTGGGCAGCCTTGTCTCGTTCCTTTTTGTATTTCAATAGATTCTGTCAATTCTCCATTTATCATTACTTTTGCTATTAGTTTATGATATATGGCTTCTGTGGCTTGAATAAATTTCCTTCCAAGCCTGTCTGTTTCAGCTGTAATAACATAAATCACCAATTCACATTGTCAAAGGCTTTCTGTGCATCTAAAAACATCAAAGCCATTTGCTTTTCAGGATGTGCCTCATAGTATTCCAAAGTGTCCAGAATTATCCTCAAATTGTCTCTGATCTGCCTTTTTGGCAGAAATCCATTTTGATCTGAATGTATAAAATTGTTTAAATATCTTTTAAGTCTTTCTGCCAATATTGTAGTGAAGATTTTGTAATCTGAATTTAGCAGGGATATAGGCCTATAATTCTTGACTTGTTGTGGATCAGAATCCTCTTTTGGGATAAGTGTAATATATGCTTCCAACCATGATTTGGGTATTTCCATCTTTGACATTACTTCATTCATAACTTCTAACAGTGGGAGATTCAGTGATTCCTGTAAAGTCTTGTAGTATTCCACAGGCAATCCATCCGGGCCTAGTGCCTTCCCAGTCTTTTGTTTTTTATGTGCTTCAGTCAATTCCATCATTGTTATATTTCCTTCTAGCATCATCTCAGTATCTTTTGAGATCTGGGGTAAATTTGTCTTGTATAAATATTGTTTAACACTTTCCTCCTCTATATTTTCTTTTTCATATAATTTTTTATAATAATCTTATACAATGTTTTTCTTCTCATCATTCCCAAATCTAATTTGTCCTTGTTCATCTACTAATTGTGTTATTTTCCTTGATTCTCTCTCTTTTTTCAATTTATATGCTAGCCATCTGCCTGGTTTATTAGCATCTTCAAAATAGTTTTGTTTGCCACTTCTAATTTTTTGTGCTAAATCTTCTTTTTCTATTAATCCCATTTTATGTTTAGTTCTATCCATTTTCATTTTAATATCCTTTTTTTGTGGGAATTTCTGTAATTCTTTTTCAAGTTCCTTATAATAATCCTCTAATGTTTTATAGACTTGTCTTTTCTTAATATTTCTTTTCCTTGTATAGTCAATTATCAGGCCTCTGGCATAAACTTTCATAGTATCCCACAAATTTTGCAATGATGTATCCTCTTTTCTGTTTTCTTTAAAGAAAAAAAGCCAATTCTTTCTCCATTTTCTGTACAAAATCCTTTTCTTTTAATAGTGTAGTATTTAAAGTCCATCTGGACCTTCTCCTTTGTCCTTTCCATCTCACTGTCATTGGATTATGGTCTGCCCCAGTATTAGCTTCTATATCAATTTCTTCTATGTTCGAAGTCAATTCCATTGTCATCCATATCATATCTATTCTAGACCATGATAAATATCTATTAGAATAAAACGTATACTGTCTATTTTTTGTATTTCTTTCTATCCATATATCTTTTAGATTTATTTCCTCTATCATCTTAAAAAAGGATTTCGGCATATAATTTCATGTATAATTTTCTATAAAAAATCTTTTTGATTGTCGTTTGGAGCATATATCACTATTAACAATATTTTCCTGTTGTTATCTATCATTTCCACCATCAAGATTCTTCCCTCTTCATCGGCATAATTTTTTTCTGCTGGTATTATATCTCTAATATACAAAACCACTCCTCTTTTCTTGCATTGTGGCAGTGAAGCAAATAATTTCCCTAATTTAGGCTGTACCAAAAGTTGTTCATATTGTTTTTTAATATGCACTTCTTGTAAACAAATTATATCCAATTTTAATTTCTCCAATTTATGAAATACCTTTCTTCTTTTAGTTGCTATATTAAGTCCATTTATATTCATTGTAATCAATTTTTTCTTTTTCATATTTATACTTTATATGAAGGCTTTACTGCTCTAGTGGATCTCAATTCACATTGTTCTTTATGTTCTACAATGCCTCCTACTGCGCCTTCTACTACACCTTCTTCCTTTTCAATCATCACTAAATCCTCCTCTTGTAATTGAAGCAATGGCTCTTCCCTTCTTAGTTCTACTTCCTTCTCTCTTAAATATTCAGCATAAAATGCTTTGACTTTATCAGTTGAATCTATTTTAAATCTTTGCAATTGCCATGTAAACACCAAACCTTCTGGTATCAGCCATCTATAGTTCACACCTTTCTGAAGCTGTATTTTCATCAAAAATTGATATTCTCTTCTCATCTCTCACTCTTCTCAGTATTTGCTTCAGAACCACAATTTCGTTGCCCTTGTATTGCAGTGTTTTCTCTTTTGTAATCTGCAATATTTGTGTTTTAATTGATTTCTTGGTGAATCTTATATGAACTTCTCTTGGTAGTTTATTTCTCATTGCATATCTTGTATATACTTGATACATCTCATCAATGCCATCAAACATTTTTTCTTTGGTGATTTCTAATGCTTCTGCCAAAATTTCTATCATTTTTTTTCTGCCAAATTTTCTCCTTTTTCTTCTTCAACATTTTGAAATCTTAAATAAAATTCTGATTTGTCCATCTCCCATCCTAATCCACTCTTATCACGTTCAACCTCTTATAGTCTACTGTCCATATCTCTAATTTTTTTGTCTCTTTGTTCCTCCTTTTCTTCAATTTTTTTATTGAAAAAGTTTTAAAAGTTTTACATACATTTTCTCCCCCCCTTCCCAACCACCCCCCCGACTTCCCAGAGCAAGTACAAAATAAAATACAGCTTAAATTCTCTAAATTAAACTCCATTTCACACTTATTATAATCATGATCATTAAACAAATAGATAAAAGGAAAGCAAGTCTTTTTTCTCCTTATTCCATCTAATTCAACAAAATTATCTCCATTTATAATTACAGCAATTAAAACAATTAAGTGTTATCTAATCAAACCTATCATTACTCAATTTGGCTAATTGTTACTTAACAAATTATTAGATCTATACAATTTAACAAAATATTTTATAACTTCTTTCATTTAAAACACAACAACAACAACAACAACAACAACAACAACAAAAGGAAACCCTCACTCAAAAAACCCCCGATTTAAAAAAAAATTATTATATAAACTCTTCCGTCCTTCACTTTTAAACCATCAAGGTCCAATTATAATTAAAACACTTAATAAGAAATAATATTAACAATAATTTTTAATTAATAATTAAACCTCTTATATCAATACATATTAACAAATCAACTAAGAACATCATTTAAGAACTTTATCAATCATTTAAATTCTTCATACTAGATTGAACCAATTGCTAATCTTCTTGTCTTCACATCTTCCAACAGCATATAAGATATCTTCATTTGCGTCTACCCACCTAAATAAAAATTGCTTCTGTATATAAAAAAAAAGCCCCCCGAGTGACTTTGTAATTGTAATTATATTTGAAATGATATCCATCAAATCCAGTCAAAAATTTAGATTAATAAATTCATCAAACATATTAGGGAAACCACCAGATCAACTGCAATTGCCCTAGGTCCATAGTCCTTTTGCCTTATATTCATTACCATCAAGCAGGAAACTTCAATTTGCTATATTCAATAGAACTTCTGCGATTGCAATTAAGTCCAAATTTGTTGCAGTCCTTAATAAAATAATCCAAATCATTCAAGTCAGGGCATATTTCACAACCCAATACACCAGCATTGCTGTGATCTGTTTATTCTTCTCAAATATTCCAATACAGCTGTAGGTTGCCTCCTCATCGTCGCTCATCGCTTAGTTAACTGGCATTAAACTGCTGTCTGTTTTTTTTTCTTTTTCCAAAAAATTCAAAATCTTTAAACAGTTAAACAATACTTTTTAAGGACCATCATCCCATCAAGCAGGGTTATTTTCCATTTCTCCAGTCTTTCTTCTTTTCCTTTTTACGAACTTTCTTCTTAACTTTGATCCCTCTGCCTTTTTTAGCTCCAGTAGAATTTTGCGGTTTTTGGGATTGCATATTATAAAATTTTTGCAGAAATGTAGCTTCTTCTGGAAACAACTCTTTAAGTGCAGATTGAGTTTTATAAAAAAAAATTCATGGAACCAAAATTTCATCAGCTTCCAACACTTCTTGCTCCTTATTTTGCACAGCATTCATCTTTCTCTCCTCAGTAAAATCTGCTATAATCTGTTGTTGTTTTTTTGCATCTCCCAACTCTTCATTCAATCCCCCACTGCTAGATTGCAACTCAGTATTTCCATGTATTTCATTGTTTCCAGCTTGAGAAGCTTGAAATATAGTATCAATTCTTTTCAATAAAGCAGAGGTAATTGAACTCAAAGCTTCCTCAAAATCAGACCATTGAGGGTTAAATAACCCTCCTTTGCTTTCAAAAAGCCCAGCCATCTTGCCCCCCTTCTTCCTTCCCTTCCAGAAGGACAGGAAAAAAAAGGGGGAAGAAAAAGAAAAAAAGAGTTTCAAGAAGGAAAAAAAGGGATCCTTTACAATTTGTAATTTGTATTGCTGCTTCAATTATTATTATTTCTTTCTTGTTACATCCACTTTTCAAAAAGGAGTTTTACGTTTCAAACAGGGGCTTGTCAATAATTACTTTTAGCTTTCACTTCTTCACGCCCCGTTAAAACTCAAACGCCATCTTGCTTTCACTTTCAGCTTAGGAAGAATCTTTTAAAGAAAGTAAATCTTTGGAGTTAAAAGGAAAAAAAAATACTTGCTGTTTGATTCATACTGCTTGTGCTCCTCCAGCTTGATTCAAAGAGTATCTATTTAAAGTTGGTGCTGGGATGGTAACGACATCTAGCTCTGCAAAGCAGAGGCATCCAGGGTCCGGAGTACTGACAGGCTTAGCGGGGAGCTCTCATCTTTAAGCGCCAGATTATGGGTGAAATCTGGCACTTTCAGGGAGCTCTACCCCACCCGTCTACTCACTTTCCCCCCTCATACCAGGGGGAAAGTTTTCAAACCGCAAGACAGCCGATAGTCGCTGTTCTTGCAGTTCTACGAAGCCCTGGGCTGGCGCTTCAAAAAGAAGCGTCCGGCAATGTCGCAGTCCCACCGGAAGTCATCTTTTCTTCAATTTTTTCAAGTCTGTCCTCATATTTCTTTATCACCTGTTGTATGTTCTCCACTTTTCCATCTGTTTCCCCTGTTCTTTGTTCAATCTTTTCTATTTTTAATTTTATATCTTGTATTCCTTGTAGAATCATCTGCATTGTCACATCCTTCTCTTTCTCACATTCCTTCTCCTTTTCCTCCTGCAACATTGCCTGTATTGATCATTGTCCTCCCGATGGTGAAGAAGAAGGAGTCGATCTGGAAGAATTAATAACTGCTGCTTTTTTACTCATATCTATAAAGTAGTTGCAATCTATTCAAATCAAGAGAGAGAAAAAATAAAGTATCTTCAGGTTCTTCTCAACCCTAATCTGTTTTTATGGAGGGCAAATATTATTCCAAATAACCATAGGCAAAGGAAAGAAAAAAAATCCAAGAAAAACAATTTTCAGGTTCTTGTGTGCCCTAATTCAATCAAATAGAAATATAAAAACCAAATTAATTAACAGTCTCCTATTAAGGGGGGGGGGGGAGAAAAAGAAAAAAGGAAAAATTTAAAAAAGAAAAAACCAAAAAATAATTTCTTCAGGCTCTTGTATGCCTTAATCCAATTAAACAATAACATATTATGAAAGAGGAAAAAGGAGAATAGAAAAAAGAAAGAGGAGAGAAAAGTAAAAAAAAATCTATTTCAAAAACTTAAAAATACTAGATGTCTCCTAAAAGCAGACACATTAAAAATAGTTAGAAGGGGGAGAAGTGGAATAATAAAAAAAAGCACCCACACAATAAAATTTAAAAAAGAAAGAAAACTTTCTATCTAATATAGAGGTCCACAACTGTATAGTATTCAAAAGCTCTTTTATATATCTCACTCAATTTTACAGCTCTCTTTCCAGAGTCACTGCTATCTTCTTCTTTCAAGTTTTATCCGCCTGTCAACAATAGTTTCTCCAAAGAGCACTTGCATAAACAATCCTGTAACCACTCTTTGATGCTCTTCTAAGTTTTATCTATAAACAGGCTCAACGGCTTTGAATTATAACACAGTTGCTACTTTCTTTTATCAGTGGGGGAAAAAAAGAAGAGATACAATGTTTCAGTCCACTAGATGACAATATTTCCTGCTTCTTCCATTCTTCCTCTATCTCCAATATACAATATAGCCAATGAAAAGAAAAAAAGGATTAAAAGTTATAATTTGGCCCAAAAAAAAGGTAACAAAATTAATCCAAAATCTTGTAAACTAAAAAAAGGCACCAAAATTTAGTAATTAAACAGGTAAAAAAGGAAATCTCCCTTCCAGTCCAGTCCAGTCAAATTTAAAAGTAAAACTCTCCACAAGCATCCACAGATAAAAATAAATTGTATTGCAGGAAAATTAACTTAAATTCAGGCTCAATTCGGCTGCTTAATTTCTTCTATCTTCAATTTTAATTATATTTTCACTTCAGGGTGTTCTTAAAATCTTAATTTAAAAGTCTCTCCCCAAATCGTAACACTTTCACTCATTCTCTTCCGTTTCGGAGGTGTCCCAACTTCAAAAACTTAATGGCTGCCTCTTCAGCACCGGAAAAAAGGGCTTCTCCTGGATCAATCAGGGATTTTGCAGTGTCCCTGGGATCGGCAGGATGTGCCCTTCTCTATCACTGTCTCTACGGGACAGTGAGGTCCAATTTGGACCATCCAGCTGTGAAGATATCAGCGACAGTCTCAGAGCACCGAAACCTTCCATCGTCCCATCGCGACGTCAGCCCCACCCTCCCTTGCTGAGCATCTTAATGACTGAGCCACATAATACCCTTGTTCATCTCTTAAGCACTTTGAATTTAATTTAATTTTTTCCTTTGGTTATAGTTTTTTTTTAAAAAAAAATTAAGAACTTCCTTGGCAATCTTCTGGTACAACAGCAGCATTCCCACCTCACATTTTGAGAAGTTCAAAATATCAGAACATTAGGTTGTCTCTCCTGGATGTTTTGCAAAGATATTTTGAAATTTTTGCAAAGATATTTTGAAGTTAGAATATTTGTGGTATTAGATTCAACTGGTTCATGCTTAACTGATTTCCTGATTTTAGCAGCTCTATCAGATAGAAATTAAAAAGAGCTTTATTTGTGCACTTTTAGACATTTGAAGAGGAAAAGACAATACATTCCTTTGTAAATTTCCATCAATATTAACTAAGGTATTTCTAAGTGAATAGTCACACTGCAATTATGGTATACTTTTTGTTTTTCATTTAATATACCAATTGAATTTCATATTTTAATAATGCTAAGAGCAAGTAATTGCTTCTGAAATCAGGAAGAGTACATTAAGACAGTGTTACACTCTGTATTCTGCCAGACAGAATTTTAAGCTTTCTGATTTCCAAAACCTTTCCAAGTGGAATGAAAACAAAATGAAAACGAAGAGACCTTCAACAAAATATCGGAAGTTTTTCTTTGCCTTCTGATAGCAGTTCTCCTGGTCAGTGCTCTTGCCAGCCAATCATGCCTTTATCCAACATTCTAGATCAGGGGTCCTCCAAACACGGCAACTTTAAGACTTGTGGACTTCAACTCCCAGAATTCTTCAGTCAGCCATGGTTGGAAAAAAGCAAAAGGAAGTTATTTCAAATCAACAACCTTATAGACAAAGAACAGGCAGAGTCATAATCAAAGAGAGGAAAGAGGGTTTTTTTAAAAAATGACCTTGTAATCCCTTAATTCCAGGTAGAATCAGGGCAACTGAATAGAGTTGAGCATTTACTGGCTGGCTGCCCTTCCTGTCACCCATGCAGAGTTCCCAGCAGATTTTTTTTTCTTTTCACCCTAGGAGAGAAACATCTGATGGTAGTGGAAATTTTGATTAGTTCAGAGAACCGGTAAATACCACCTCTGACTGGCCCTGCCCCATCTATTCTCTGCCTTCCGAATCCCAGCTGATTGGGAGGAAATGGGGATTTTGCAGTAACTTTCCCCTGGAGTGGGGAGAGAATGGAGATTTTACAGTTTCCTTCCCCTGCCACGCCCACCAAGCCACACCATGCCCACCAAGCCATGCCCACAGAATCAGTAGTAAAAAAATTTTGAGTCCCACCACTGCATCAGAGGTCAAACTTCAACAATGGAAAAATGTCAGTTGAGTAAAGAGCAGTTTCCTTCATTCTTTTGTCAGTGTTTCTGAGGGTCCATCATTCATTTTCTTTTTGCGCATAAAGTTTACCTTTTTACTTTAAACACTGAGAGAAGAGGACATCTGTGGGATTGTCTCTGAGTGGAATTTCGATCTCTTGATCTTCCAGGATATTGAGAGAACTATAGTCTCATGGCATGCATACATGCATAAACAAATATTTAAAAAGCACGGTTTAAATTACACAAAAACTCCCTATTATGCTGAAAGACTTTAGGAGGAAATGCCCAAAATCTCCCAACCTGTCCTGCCACATGTTCAGGAGAACAATTGTTGGTTTTTCATGCCCAGAGGCTAGTGCCAGGCAGAAAGAGACAAGACAGCAGGGAATCCTTCAATGGCTGCCCTGAAACTCTTCTGCAATAAAAAATAAATAACGCTTAGCCACGGGGATGGAGGTGGGGGCAGTAAAAATTTATGTCAACATGCCTTCTTGTCAATGTAATGACAGGAGGAAAGCAGGTTAGAGTAGCTCTCTCAATAAGCCCAAGAAGCAATTTCTTGAAATTCCAAAAGTGGCACTTGTGAATGTGGAGGTTTAGCTTTCCCTTGAGGTTGCATTGTCATTGCAGGTTAATTGCTTGGTGTTTATCTGGTGGATTGTGTTCACCTTATGACTTTGATTTTACAGGCTGTAGGAATATAGTTGCATGGAAAAGTAAATAAAGATACTCTCTGTGGGATATAAATAAACTTTTGAAAACACTCAGCGATGTTTGCATTAAATATGCTTTCCACTCAGGTGTGAAATTTCTTTATTAGTGAAGTTGCCATCATTTTGTGTCTGTGGGTCTGAAGTCATCACCTCGTTAGGCGATGCTGGAGATTGTTCATCTAGCCATATGCACTTCCTTCGCATAATTATTTCCTTACTATCTATGTAACCACTTCATATTTCTAAAAAAAAGCAAAATGCACAAAAGAGAATCAAAAGTCCTGTCATTGATGGATTAATCTGGTTCTGTGAAAACAAATTAGGAGCATCGCTTTTTCTGCAGTTTTTTTTCCCAATAAGCAAAATTTTCTTCTCTTTTGTTTGTAAAATGTTCCCATGTATTTTTCAGACAGTACTAACCTTCAAGTTTCCAACATTAAAAGAAACAACACAAAAGGAAACATGGATTAGGGGAAAGGGGAAACTTTTGGATTGGTTCTGATTATCTTAACATGTGGTAGAAACAAGCCCCTCAGGCAAAATAAATTTTCCTCATAGGGTGAGAATTAACACACATAGGGTGTGTTTATCATTCTTCTTGTTTTCTGGTCCTTTTCTATATGTTGGTATTTATTCAGTCATATTTGTATAGCACCTATATTTGATCCTATGCTAATATAACGTACCTCCTCAGGGTACCATCGACCAGACAATGTTGGCTGGCGACGTCCAGGGGTAGAGTGTTCTCTGGAATGAGTTACCCACCGAGCTCCGGACGGCGCCTGATCTCCACTCCTTCCATCGAGGCCTAAAGACTTGGCTGCTTCAACAAATGGGCTGATTCTGATTCTTGGATTTTTATTATTTATTTGTCCCTGTTTTAATTGGTTTTAATTAGGATTTTCCTTATTATTGTATGTTTTTTTAATTTGTGTTCACCACCCTGAATCCTTTGGGAGGCAAAATGGAGTACATAGATTTTTGAATCTAGAACTGGGAAACTCAGGAGTGGGAATTTGGATTAAAGTATAAAGCTGGCGATTGAAACAAGTCATTCTGACAAACAATTATTTAAAACATTCTATGTTGCTATGTTTTTGAGGAAGGGTGTATAAATAATAGGAAGAGGAGAGGAAAAGGAAAAGGAAAAGGAAAAGGAAAAGGAAAAGGAAAAATCTAACAATTTAGATGGATCCACTCATTTCATATGGAGTCTGAACTAGAAATCTACAGGTAGCTATGCTCCAACAGCTGCAACATGAGCCGGAGACTAAATTCATAACAGAGAAACAGTGGGGCAGATGGGGTAATAACCTCATTCTCTGCCTTCAATTTTTCTGGCAACCTTTACCTCCTAACGCCTTTACTTCAGCTAGACTGCAGATGCCTTTATAAAACTGTAGAGGGAATGGGATACAGAAGATGAAAATGGTAAGGAAGAGTTAAACACCTTGTTACTTCAAATTACACAGGAGTACACAGCACTTCCTATGGTACAGTAGTTTGGCAATGACCCAGGGGATTGTTCCATTCACCTACTTGCATGTGAAATAGCTGAGGTAAGCATGCATATTTACTGTTGTTTAAACATTGATATTCCCATAAGGGTTTTTTTTTTTAATCTATATGGGTGAAAAGCTCACTGCAGTGATGTGCAGCAATTGTTACAGTTTGCAAAGTCAGATGGAGTTTGGAAGCAAATTGGATTGCATATCCTCCTCCTTTCCCTTTGGTTTCAACAACTCCATGGGATGAGAGATTGCGGGGAAGCTTAGAAAAAAGGAGACATAGGCATAAACTACCAAGGGATAGCAAGTGGGTCAGTTGACAGTTTATCTCATAAGCACTCATTTAGCCTAGATGAGAAAAATCTGGGAAGAAGCAGCTCAAAGCCTTAATTAAGACTAAGCCTTAATCAATTCATTGTAAATGAGGCTGGAAAAGTCCTGTTAGAGTTCCTACAATTCTATATTTGCCATAGACTGCCATAGATATTTTGTTGAATTCTGTTGAATTCTGGCTTTTTTGATCCTGCTGAACTACATGGAGTTGTTTTCCAACAACAACAACAACAAAAGTAATTTGGGAATCTATGTTGATAGAGGGATGTACATTTTGCTGAATGACCTCTCAAAAAGACTAAGGATCTAGGATATGTTAGAATATTGAATTTAGTAGCCGGAACAATAATGTGTACAATGGGCCAGAACACACTGTAGATGATTGGTTGGATAGTGTTGGTTCCTACTGTATATGAGGCAATCAACACTATGATTGGTTGCTATGGGTGTACAAGTTTCCCTTTTCCCCTGCCTTTTTCTTCTGTATGCTCTGTATCCTGTTTGTGATGTTGACTCATGATGTTCCTGTGTTCCTGATTATGTTGTCTGCTGTAAATATAAATGTAAAATATATTTATATATATATATAGAACTACACGTTTGTGTCAGCGGTTCTGACTTCATTTGGACACCTGCTGTGCAATTCCCTGACAATTTTTTTAAAAATTTGATTTATATACCGCCCTTCCCCGGAGACTCAGGGTGGCTTACAATGCGTTAAGCAATAGCCTTCATACTTTTGTATATTTATACAAAGTCAGTTTATTGCCCCCACAATCTGGCTCCTCATTTTACCTACCTTAGAAAGGATGGAAGGCTGAGTCAACCTTGAGCCTGGTGAGATTTGAACTTGCAGTAATTGCAGGCAGCTGAATGTTAATCACACTGCTTTAGTCTGCTGCGCCACCAGGGTCTTCCCACACAAAATATATTCTGCAACCCAACAAGACACACACAGACTTCAGAGGATAATTAGAACTGCAGAAAAAACAATTACTACCAACCTGCCTTCCATTGAGGACCTGTATACTGCACGAGTCAAAAAGAGGGCTGTGAAAATATTTACAGACCCCTCGCATCCTGGACATAAATTGTTTCAACTCCTACCCTCAAAATGGCACTATAGAGCAGTGCACATCAGAACAACTAGACACAAGAACAGTTTTTTTCCCGAATGCCATCACTCTGCTAAACAAATAATTCCCTCAATGCTGTCAAACTAATTACTAAGTCTGCACTACTATTAATCTTCCCGTCGTTCCTATCACCCATCTCCTCCCACTTATGACTCTATGACTGTAACCTTGTTGCTGATATCCTTACAATTTATATTGATTGTTTCCTAATATGATTTGATTGCTTATTTGTTCCTTATGACTATCATTAAGTGTTGTACCTTATGATTCTTGACAAATGTATCTTTTCTTTTATGTACACTGAGAGTGTATGCACCAAGACAAAGTCCTTGTGTGTCCAATCACACTTGGCCAATAAAGAATTCTATTCTATTCTATTTTATATGAAGGACACCCTCAGAACCTTCCCCTCAGATAATGAATGAAAGCATGTTCAGTAGCAGCAGCAACAGAGGTCCTGCAGTGGCAAGCAGCAGCCATAGTGATGGAGCTGTTGGGCAACATTGAGCATGAATCAATGTGCAACACAACAGAAGTTCTCCCTTTCAGGTGAAAGGCTGATGGGGTTTGAGTCAGCATCTCTACAATGCATCTTGGCTGGTGTCTACTTTCCCTTTGTCGCAGGGTTTGGGAATCAAAAGGTTAGGCCTGACACGAGTACAAACACATCCATGTGAGAAATGGGGAGAGTGAAATGAAAAGAACCAAAGGGCAGCTCGACGTGAGAGGAGAGATAAATTGGTTTAGCTCGAAGGAAGCAGAAAAGACGTTGAGTACCAGTAAGTCTACAGTGAGATATAAAGCACAGTGTTAACATCCAGCTAATTTTATCACAGACTTAAAGACTCCGCAGTGCCAAAACTGGCTATACTTTTCCTTGGGGCAAACCAACCTTCTCTATTGTTAATTGCTGATTTAAAAGCAATTAATCAATAATCAAATATGTTAGTCAGCATCAAGGTAAAAAAAATTCAGAATGGTCCTGTTAGCGATCCTTAGAGAGAGTGCTGCTAAAATTCAAGATTGCATATGCTCAGTATGCTGTTGACTATTCTGCTACAATAATTTATACTCTTATCAGCTGGACTGCTACAACATGCTTCATATGGGGCTGCTTTTAGAGACCATATTTGTTCAAAATATAGTAGTCTATGTGTGGGTCAGAATTCATTACAGGTAGTCCTCAACGTACAACCACAATTGAGCCCAAAATGTATGTTTCTAAGTAAGAAATTTGTGAAGTGACTTTTCTCCCATTTTACAGCTTTTCTTGTCACATTTGTGAAGTAAATTACTGCAGTTATTATTATTATTATTATTTATTAAATTTGTATACCGCCCTTCTCATGCTGGACTCAGGGTGGTGCACAGCCAAGTAAAAACATACAATACAAAATTTAAAAGAATTATAAAAGATTTGGCCATAAAAAATTATGGCCAAAAATTTTAAGATCTACCAATTAAAACCTGTTTTATAATTAAAATCTAATATCTCAGAAAAGGGGGAGGGGTTACACCAGCCCTGCTTGCTGAAACAGAAGAGTTTTTAGGGCACGGCGAAAAACCCGGCAATCTGATATCCTCCGAATCTCCGGGGGCAAATCGTTCCAGAGGGCAGGTGCTGCCACAGAGAAGGCCCTCCCACTGGGGGTCACCAGCCGACATTGCCTGACGGCACCCTGAGGAGTCCCTCTCTGTGGGAGCGTACTGGCCAGTGGGAGGCTATTGGTGGCAGAAGGCGGTCAGTTGTTAAGTGAATATGATTTCCCCATTGATTTTGCTTGTCAGAAGGTTGCAAAAGGGGAACACATGATCTCGGGACACTACAACCGTCATAAATGTGAGTTAGTTGTCAAGCACCCAAATGTAAATCACATGACCATGGGGATGCTGCAACAGTCGTAAGCGGGAAAAATGGCCGTAAGTCACTTATTTCAGTGCTGTTGTAACTTTCAGTCACTAAGTGAACTGTTGTAAGTCGAGGACTACATGTACTGGGAGAACACTGTGTAGTGGTCCCTGTACTAGTTACCAGTAAGCTACAAGATGCAATTTAAAATGCTAATTTTGACATTCAAAGACTTTTACCGCTTGACATTAAGTCATCTTTAGGAATGCATTTTCGTCACTAGAATTGGTCCAAGCAACTTGATGTTGCTGGAAAAAGCTGACCATGTTTTTCCACCTTGGGAGGTGGAGAAGCATGACTTGGAGGTGCAGATTTTGCTTCTTGGTAGTATCACCAACCTTCGAGAATGATGGTCCTGGTGGAAATTAGGCTAGCTCTCTCAGTTTAACTCCTTTCCAGAAACACTGAAAACTGAGCATTTCTGGAGGGTGTTTGGGATGAAATATCGTCTTTGGTGAGGTTTGCACAGTGCTGACTGCTGCTAGAGTTGATTATGTTTTATATGTTCCTATTTTTTTTTTCACATTGTTCTGACCCAGCCTTTGCAAGCAATGAGAAACCACATACTCATGAGTAAAGCAAACCCCTTTATTCAAACAGGGAAGGAACAGTCTTGCATAAACAACCCCAAAAATAATTAGTCACAAATAAAAGTCTCTTCCCCTGCTGAAACAGGGCAAGAACAGTCTCTGTTCACATGGGAACTCAAGATAGAAAGTCCTTTTAATGATTAAGCCAAGCAGAAGCGGTCCCCGTTCACACCGTCTGAGGCAAATTCACTCCCTGTTATTTGCCAGCAGGGAGATTCAGTTGGCACCTCAAATACAGAGCAATTAGTCCCGACAAACCTAGTTCTGGCAAAGGGATCTGACTTGATTGATGTACACTAGAAAACAAACTGCTGTCTGTGACAAAAGGCCATTCCCAAACCCCTACTATTTATTTCCCAGCCAGGCGGGGGGTGGGTGTGGGTGGGCTGGCTAGCATCTTGTCAGAGTATGAATATTCATAGACTGGAATAGATAACAGGTCAGCCAATGGGGACTGTTTGGAAACTAAAACATAGTCTTTGTTTGTATGGGGCCATAAGAGATAGTTTGGAGTCTGGGCGTGGCTTAGACTTGCTGAACTGTATATAAGAGTTGGTTTGGACTCTGTAATGATTAGCCTCTGTACAATATTAGCTTCTGTATCTCTACTCTATACTGACTTGCTTCTATGAATATTGCTTCTGTGTTCCTGATTTTGTATGCTGACTTCTGATGTATGCAGTGGTGGGATTCAAGTAATTTAACAACCGGTTCTCTGCCCTAATGATTTCTTCCAACAACCAGTTTGCCAAACTGCTCAGAAAGTTAACAACCGATTCTCCCGGAGTGGTGCAAACTGGCTGAATCCCACCAGTGGATGTATGCTATCGTATATAAAGAAATTTTCTTATGTATGTGAGTCCTGCAGAATTATTTAATTGTGTATCTGATTGTGTGTGCAGCAACAAACTCTGACACGTCTACAACTTCTTTTTCCTGAGAGTCAGCTTATTGCCTTCCGTTGCTCTCCTCCTCTCTCTTTGCTACGCATACATGCATCTGGGATGCGCCCCATCTGTTCCTCCCCCTCACTCAGCTCAGGCCCCGAAAACAGCTACCTCCCCACCTGGGGGCGGACAGATGGTCCAGGCTCTGCATCTGCCTCTTATTCTGCTTCCTCATCAGAGCCTTCCAAAGGCTCCGAAGCTGGCCCAGGCTTCCACTCAATCTCCTCCTTGTCTGACTCTGCTGCTAACTCTGCCGGCAGCCAACGGCCCACAACACACATAACTATGAATGTTTGAATTGTTTTATTGCACAACCTATGAACCACTGAGAGTCCTTTGGGACTGTGGAAGGATTCAAATGTAAGAACAAATATTGAAATAACTAAATGTCTTCAAACGTAAGAGTCTTGGTGGCACAGTGGTTAGAATGCAGTATTGCAGGCAAACTGCCCACTGCCAGCAGTACGATCTTGACCAGCTCAAGGTTGACTCAGCCTTCCATCTTTCTGAGGTCAGTTAAAATGAGGACCCAGATTGTTGGGGGCAATATGCTGATTCTGTAAATCATATAGAAAGAGCTGTAAAGCACTGTGAAATGGTGTATAAGTCTAAATGCCAACTTGAACTATTTCTCCTCAAGCTGTACATAAAGATCAACTGCACTTTAAGCTTCTGACTTTATGTGCAAGGCCATGGAGAAGCTGTAGATCTGCTAGTGTACATGGCATATAGCCAGAGGTGGGTTTCAGCAGGTTCTGACAAGTTCTGGAGAACCGGTAGCGGAAATTTTGATTAGTTTGGAGAACCAGTAGTAAAAATTCTGACTGACCCCGCCCCCATCTATTCTTTGCCTCCTGAGTCCCAGCTGATCAGGAGGAAATGGGGATTTTGCAGTAACCTTCCCCTGGAGTGGGGTGGGAATGGAGATTTTACAATATCCTTCCCATGCCACGCCCACCAGGCCACACCCACCAAGCCATGCCACGCCCACCAAGCCAAACCCATAGAACTGGTAGTAAAAAATTTTGAAACCCACCACTGCCTATAGCCATTATTAAATCTCTGTTCCTTAATTTCATGTCATTTAAATAGATGTCGTGTAATCTTTCAACGCTCCTTTTGTACCCTTGTCTATAAGAACACCCCAGCCTCATCACTTCAGCTTTATTACAGTATTTAGGCAGCTGGTCTAAAGCTTTCCAAGAAATGCATTGTTATAAATTGCTCAAAGTGGTCTAGTTCCCAAATAAGTTGAAAATTATAAACACAAGTAGCTGTCATAGAGTCTGTAAGGTGGCTAGTTTATTTAGCTGAGCATTGTTCTGAGACTTTTAAAGCAAAAATTGCCTCAGAAGTCTTTCTCATACCTGCTACCTGATCTTTTAATTGGAGATACCAAGAATTAACCCAATGCCATGTGTCTACCACTGAGCTAAATCCTCCCTAGTAAATAACACATTTATTTATATATTTATTGAATTTATATACCACCCAACTCCCTGACAAGGTGACTCTGGGCAGCTATTAGTCAAATAAATCCACAGGCAATATAAAATGAAACAGAGAGCATTATTTCTTAGTTGTTTATAAAAGAAAAAAACAATTCTCACCTTTGCAATGAAGTTTATTCATCTGATGCATGTTTATATATTTATTTTGGATGCTTTCTGAATTGTTTTTATTATTTTTCCAATGTTTTTATTGTCTTCGTTGTTTTAAAAGAGCCGTGGTAGTGCAATGGTTAGAATGCAGTATTCCAGGCTGATTCTGCCCACTGTCAGGAGTTTGATCCTGACAGGCTCAAGATTGACTCAGCCTTCTATCCTTCTGAGGTCAGTTAAAATGAGGACCCAGATTGTTGGGGGCAATATGCTGACTCTGTAAATCATTTAGAGAGTGCTGTAAAGCACTGTGAGGTGGTATATAAGTCTAAGTGCTATTGCTATTGCTATTTATACTTTTCAAATTGCAAGCTGCTCAGAGTCATTGATTGACATGGGCGACTATAGAAATCAGATAGATAGATAGATAGATAGATAGATAGATAGATAGATAGATAGA
>WNWU01014969.1:0-14638 GCA_012654045.1 Ptyas mucosa | reverse complement strand
TTAGGAAAATACAGAAATATATGGAAGTTCTAAGTTGCCTGTATAATAGAGACAGAGAATAGAAGAATTTTCTTAGCAGAGTAGGAAAGCTGATTGTTTGTATTACAGTATTTGCATTAAAAGCACCAGATCTGGGGAGAGGGGTGGGCAGGAGAGGAGCTGAAGTGAGTCAGGAGAAATAATGGAGGATTTAAGCTCAAGATGTCCAGACTTTTTCAGTTTACTCATGGGAACAATAAACTCTACATAAATTGAGACTGTAAATTGTTGATTTGACAGATTGGTGTCTGGACCATGTTTGCTGCACAGTCCTTTTATAAGAAATCATACACAGGAGCCCGATACGCTCTTTGTGCACCTGGTTTTTTTCTACCCCTCTCCAGTTCTATTATACAAGTGGTCCTAGGCTTACAACAGTTCATTTAGTGACCATTCAAAGTTACAACGTCACCGAAAAAGCAACTTAGGGTGGTTTTTCACACTGACAACCTTTGGATTGCAGCACCTTCGGATCAATTCTGATCACGTGATCAGAATTCAGACATTTGGCAACTGACTCCTATTTATGACTGCTGCAATGTCCTGGGATCATACAATCACCTTTCGTCACCAGATTAACCTTGACAACCGTGTTACTACCTTAACAACTGCAGTGATTCGCTTATTGTGGCAAGAAAGGTCGTAAAATGGAGCAAAAGTCACTTAACAAATATCTCACTTGGAAACAGAAATTTTGGGTTCAATTGTGGGTATGTGTCGAGGATTACCTGTAATTAGAAGTGAGTGGGTATTGTGTGGATATATGTAATCGTTTTTTGGGGGTTTTTTTGCACTCATGGTGACTGATGCATACCACTTAAATATACTGGTTTTTCACATTATTGCCCTCAAAGCAGAGGTGTTATTCAGCAGGTTCTGACCAGTTCTGGAGAACTGGTTGCGGAAATTTTGAGTAGTTTAGAGAACCGGTCAATACCACCTCTGACTGGCCCCATCCCTATGTATTCTCTGCCTCCCGAGTCCCAGCTGATCGGGAAGAAATGGGGATTTTGCAGTAACCTTCCCCTGGAGTGGGGAGGGAATGAAGATTTTACAGTATCCTTCCCTTGCCATGCCCACCAAGCCACACCCACCAAGCCACGCCACGCCCACCAAGCCACACCCACAGTACCGGTAGTAAAAAAATTTGAATCCCACCACTGCCTCAAAGCCTCAAAAATCACATCTTGCTGTGCAATTCCATCCGAAAAATGTTCTGGGGAATTGCACCCTTTACACTTTTAGAACCAAGAAGCAAGAACAGGAAGTGGTTTTTGAAAAGATAATATAAATGCAGACATTCCAATGCGGATAAGGAAATTTGATATTTAACTACAGGTAGTCTCCCACTTACAACCACAATTGAACCCAAAATGTCTGTTGCTAAAGGAGACAGTTTTTAGGTGTGTTTTGCCCTGTTTTACGACCTTCCTTGCCATAGTTGTTAAGTGAATCATGGCAGTAGCACGGTTGTAAAGTGAATCTGGCTTCCCCCATTGACTTTGCTTGTCAGAAGGTCGTAAAAGGGGATCACGTGACCCTGGGACACTGCAACCGTCATAAGTACATGCCAGTTGCCAAGCATCCGAATTTTGATCATGTGACCATGGGAATGCTACAACAGTGATAAGTGTGAAAAGCGGTCGTAAGTCGCTTTTTTCAGAGGTTTTATAACTTCGAACATTTACTAAACGAATGGTTGTAAGTCAAGGAACATCTGCGTACCGTTAATGGAATCTGTTTTATCTGTATGGTTTTCCTTTTTTAACATACATTAGAACCAGAGCTTTGCAAAGTTTTGATCTTCTTTACATACATTTGCAGGATCTATTATTTTGGGTGTTTTAAATTTGCAGTCTTAAGCATAACATTTAGCTTTATGAAACATTGTTCTTTTCTCTAATGAAAAGTGATTGTAATGCTGAGTGTTATATTTTTTTTTTAAAAAAATGACTACTCACATTTATTTGAAATTCCGTATCTAAGCTGAAAAGCATATTGCATTATACAGATGGGAGGCTTGAGTCAGATACTTAAAATATGTTTTTAGTTGAACCTGCTTTAAAAATTCAGTCACACATCATCAGTTTTAAATTTCCCAGTTTTGCTGCTATAATTACCAAGAAGTATGATAAGCAAAGAATGGGAAGGCAGTTTCTTCCTTCTCGTGCCCCTGTTTTGTCCGTATGGATACCAGATTTGCACATTGGTCTATATACATAATATTACAAAGTTTAGATTTTTAGTTGGAAGATCTGCCCATTTTGTACCAAGCATTGCAACAAGCCAACGTCCCCCCCCCTTCCAAAAAAGGGAACAAAAAGACTAAAACTCTCCCCTCTAGCAATCACCACCCAGATGAGCATAGATTAACTCCAAAATTAACATCAGACCAACAGTCAAGTAAACAATACCCCAATCAAAGAAGCGTCAAACAAGCGAACAGTAAACAGCCCAAGAACCTCTTAAGACCATCTCCACCAACACTGACAATGTAAGCCATTAGAATATAAACTGAGAGCAAACCACTCCTTACTAGCACTGATGATGTTACCTAGTTAGGGTAATGAAACGTCTGCAAGGTGTTGCAGAGGACTGCAAGGACCCTCATTTCAACCCTGAGCTAGAAATATTCTCCTTTATGGATATATTTTTTCCAGTTTTCATGTAAATACCCCAGAAGTAGCTTCTTGTTCTTTCCCTCTAACATAGTTGTAATTTGGTTTTCTGGAACGCCAGGTTCCAAATGAAATGTACTTCATTTATAACCAAGATCATCAGGTTTTCGGAGTACCAACAATTTACTTTTCCTATACTTTCTCAAAAGCCAGTCATCCTCTGGAGAGCTTTCTCCTCCACGCTCTTGATGTTTGAAGGGTTATGGCTTTCTATCTCCATTCTGCCAGTTCCTTTAATAAGAATCGGTGCTTATTCTGTTACTATTTGGGTCAAGGCAAATTACATAATTTCTCCTTAATATTTTGCTAAATGGGTCACAGCCCTTATTAGGTAGGCTATGTTATAACCTAATTAGGCAGTCATGCCTTGTGGGTAATCAGACTCATTTGATAAAGACCATGACCTCTTCGCGGCCACGTTGAAAAATCTGTTGTCCTCAAGTCAACTGACTTTTCATCTGGCTGATCTCTTTGCTGCTCTTTTGCTTCAAATAAACAAACCTACACAGTGCCACAATGGAGATGTTGATATATCACAGTTTTTTTGGCCAGCCAACCATCCTCTGCTCTCCTTAAGCTCAATGATAATTTATCATGATTAGGATCTGCAGGAATGTTCAGAACTGAGAGAAGTTTACATTTCAGCATTAAACAGTAGATCACATGTATTATGGAGTGGAAGGGCTCCCACAAAAAAATAATAATAATAATAAAATCTGTGGACATCCAAATAGCCTATTGCACTAGCATAGACCCCTTCAATGTAAATTTCATGGCTAATCTGGTCCCTAGGGGACAATCATTTAAATATGAGCCAGCAGTGTACAGCAGCTGCCCAAAAAGCCAACACAGTTCTAGGCTGCATAAACAGAGGGATAGAACCAAGATCACGTGAAGTGTTAATACCACTTTATAATTCCTTGGTAAGGCCACACTTGGAATACTGCATTCAGTTTTGGTCACCACAATATAAAAAAGATGCGGAGACTCTAGAAAGAGTGCAGAGAAGAGCAACAAAGGTGATTAGGAGACTGGAGGCTAAAACATATGAAGAACGGTTGCAGGAACTGGGCATGTCTAGTTTAATGAAAAGAAGGACTACGGGTGACATGATAGCAGCCTTCCAATATCTCAGGGGCTGCCACAAAGAAGAGGGAGTCAAGCTATTCTCCAAAGCACCTGAGGGCAGGACAAGAAGCAATGGGTGGAAACTAATCAAGGAGAGAAGCAACTTAGAACTAAGGAGAAATTTCCTGACAGTTAGAACAATTAAGCAGTGGAACAACTTGCCTCCAGAAGTTGTGGATTCTCCAACACTGGAAGTTTTAAAGAAGATGTTGGATAACCATTTGTCTGAAGTGGTGTAGGGTTTCCTGCCTAAGCAGGAGGTTGGACTAGAAGACCTCCAACGTCCCTTCCAATTCTGTTATTCTAAATTCTATTGAACCTGTTACAGCTAAAGAACCAGCTATTTCTCTACCGTCTTATTATTGCTAATTGCCTGTGCTAATTCAGCTTATTACCACCAATATGAGTCATAATGTAACAATTAGGATCATATTTAAAAAGATAAACATTTCCCTGTCGGTCATGTCCAACTGTAAGGCACAGTGCTCATCTCTAATTTTTGACTGAGGCAACCAGCATTATCTGAAGACATTTTCCACTGTTACTTCCCACTGAAGTGGTACCTATTAATCTACTTGTATTTGCATACTTTCGAACTGCTAGGTGGGCAGGAGCTTGAGCAAGGGATAAGAGCTCACCCATTGCACAAAGTTCTGATCTCAAACCGGGCTGCCAGCTCTCCAGTTGACAAGCTCAGTATCTTTAACCGCTGGATCAAATTATCCTTCATCAAAGTTCTAATGTAATCTTGGGAACGTAAAAAAGCAAATTACAGAAAGGTATTCTGTAATCATCATTTCTGTGAGAAGCAGCCTTATCCTAACCAAGATAGTTCTAGAATTGACATTAATCTGCATAAATGGTACAATACAGTGGTAAGCCTATGGCCAAGCGGTTAGATATTGGTGGTTAGGAAGTGAATTGTGAAGTTTTACATGGGAATATAAAGTAATGATTAAGAGTTCAGAGAGAGATGGACGATGTTGAGGGTTTGAGGCACATGCAGGAAAAGGAAATGGGAAAGAAATGTAAATGTTGGTGAAATAGATTTGAAACTAACCAGAGGACCCATTGTCATGGTGATTAAGAGCTTTCAGTACTTGGACTTATTGGAGAAAGTGGCAGAGATCCAAGCCTCCCAGTTTGTCAATCTAGAGCTACTTGAGGTCTGCAGTTTTATTTTCTGATTGTTGCCTTCACATTTTAGTGCTCTGTGTTTAATGTGTTTTATAGATTTATATTTTAAGGCTATAAACTGCAGGAAGTTCACGTAGTTTATAATGTACTTCATAATTATGGGATGTATTGTATTATTTATAATATAATTATAAGTACAACCAACCAATCAGTGGATTATGATAAATATTGAGCCTTCCCAAAATAGAGCACACAGGCTGACAGGACATATTCTGTCAAGCAAACAAATCAGATAACCATGAGGTGGCAGCAAAAAGCTAGCTTTCTGTGTCTCTTTGCTGCCCTTTAGTGGTCATTTTGATTTTGCAGCCTTGGACAGGAAGCTCCAGTAAAGCCATTAGCACAATGGTCATTATTTAATCAAGAATCAAAGCTTCTTAAAACTTTGCTTCAAAGCCATGGCTCAGCACCGATATGTGTACAATTACGAAGTATGAATAAGATTACTGTGTCTGATTTTTTTTAAAGGGCAGGAACTGAAAAAGAGAGATAGTTTATTGTGGTATGTTCCTATCCAGTCTTTTCCCAGATTAGTTTCCAAAACAGCAAAAAAGTGATCAATTTGTCCATATAATTTAAGTAGAAGTTAGTCTAGCAGTTTTAGCCTCCAAAAAAGGTCAAAGTAAAATTTTGCCCTTAAAGAAGGCATTACTTTTCTTCTACAGTAATGTTATATATCAAAACAAAGAGAGACAAAATTAACATCACAGGAAGGAGAGATAATCCAAGCAAGGTGTTCTGGAATTTTTAGAGACTGTACAAATGTCGTGATGACCTTAACCTAAAGCTTCTTGGCAATTACGCATAGATAACGCTAATCAACTTTGTACGTGCTAATTGCGGTCCTTTAGGCAGCATGTGTAATATTATCAGAATGGTTTCTGAGTCCTTCGTCATGTGGATTGCTTCTTTCTAGGGTTACTTTCCTACTTACTTAGACAAAACAAATCAAATCAAAAGACTTCTATATTTTCTACCAAGAATCCTGCAATCCATTTATGCAAAGGGTTTATCATCAAAAGGGTTGAAGTACATTCGAGGATATTAATGTGGAAAAGGGAGATATTAAGGATGCAAGCCGCTTCGTGTGTCACTCCAAACATAGGATGTTTATGGTCCCCAGTGATTCAGTTCATCTTTTAAAACATCTTCCCAAATTGGAGCTTATTGTAATATGTGAACCAGTCAGTCATAACTACCAATTGTCGTTCTTGGTGCCCTTCGCTTGCTGTTAACTTTAAGGTTTCGGGAGCTGGGTTCCTTCAGTCAACACACTAACTCCATTGTTCTTTTTTTCTGTTCTGCAGCAAATTGACGGTGAAGCTTTTCTTCTCCTCAATCAGTCAGACATCGTTAAAATCCTTAGCATCAAACTGGGGCCTGCACTGAAAATATATAATGCAATCCTCATGTTTAAGACAGCAGAAGACTGATGGAGATTTTTTCCTCTGGGCCAGGGGGACAGAGCTGTGAAGGACCTCCAAGTGCAGCTCGACAGCAAAGCGCCCAATCTCCTGTTTGTTCCTAAAGACTGAGTTGATTGGAAGCTCGGAAAGAAAGCAGCCAGATCATATTTCACATGGTTGTGGATAGAGAATTCTGAAAGCGTTCTGAAATTCAGTCCCGTCGGCAGCTTGGAACGGATGCGATGGCTTCCCTTCTAGGAAGAGATGTTTATTATTATTATTTTTTCCTAATTGAATTTGGATATGGTTATATTGATCTTTTGTAAAGATCTTGATGATGCCTCTAGTTATAAGAGGAATCCTGAGTATTTCTATTGATGGGAAGCTAAGTTCAAGCAAACTCACTTACCTATTGTAGTGCCTAACAGAGAATCTGGCACACCATTGGTGTGCTTCTAAACTTACAACTGGGTTTAAGAGAGAGTAAGGGAAAGAGTGAGATACTTCAAAGCAGTGCAGATGAATTACTCATCAAAGTCCTTTGTTGGTAGCCGGTTAGTTTTAAACCTTGTCCTTGTATCTTGTTTAGCTATTTAAATATTGGCAATTAATATTTGATGAATTGGAGAAATGAGGTCCATCTCCAAGTAGATTAATTTTTCGGGTTATTATGCCTGTTTTGCACACTGCACAATTTCAGAGTTCAAAATATTAAATTAAAGCTGTTAAATAAAGACCACTGGATATGGTTCCACTGGAAGGTAGACCAACTATTTAAGTATAGGATCAGAGTAACAAAACTATGAGACTATGTGTTTTGTTTAGGTTTTTTTTTTTTTTTAAGTTCCTATCTTCCTGCAGGTCAGTGCAAGGTAGAATGAGATATATAAAGAGGCACATCCAGTTTTGTCATGATACGTTTTTCTGGCAAGGTTTACGGGAGGTTTTGTAAAACAAGTACTGACAGTCCCTATTTCTTTGTTTTTGAAAGTACTGTTGTTTTACGAACAGGTATATTAGCTGGAACATATTCTCATTTTAAGTCAGAAAGAGCTAAGCATACCGGCCACAGAGTATTGCCTGTCATTTCAGCTGGGCTTTTGTCAAGGGTTTCTCAGGTCTTGCTGAAATATAAAATATATTCCATCTGCATAACAGTAGTGCCAGTTGTCTGAAGCCTTCAGATTTGTCCTTCCGATGACCTATGGATCTTAGGAAGCCTTTTTGTGCCACAGTGCAAGGGGGGTGGGGTGGAGTGGAAATGTTTTACCCCAACATTGCTATCACTTTCTCAGTCCTGAGAACAAAATCCAAATATTTTATATTCTGCAAGAGCAGGGTCTCCAAACTTGGGCAACTGGAAGACTTGTAGACTTCAACTCCCAGATTTCCCCAGCCATCCATGCTGGATGGAATACATTTTACATTTTATGCTGGCTTGAGGAATTCTGGGAATTGAAGTCCGTAAGTTGCCAAGTTTGGAGACCCCTGTGCTCGAGGATACTCTGTGGGAGATTTGGATAGAGCAGAGCCATTTGGTTGGATGAGAAAATGAAAACTGTAATGTAAGGCAGCAACAGAACATTGAAATGGACCAATCTATCAGAAGTCTTTCTATGGTCTTCTAAAAGGACAGCACAATTTTGGAAAAAAAAATGATTTGTTTGTCATGATGTTAGTCTTGTGCAAGTGATGACTGAGTAAGTATCCTTTACATCTAACACTATTCAGATTTTTTTTTTCACTAACCACCTATGCATAACTTGGAACAAGGCATTCTTTCTTAATGGCACATAACCTGCTCTTCCTATGACACGTACATTGATTGACCTGATGTTTTTCAAGCAGGAATTCTTGGAACTAATCAAATGAGGTCTTGTATTTATTTTGTGTGATGCCACTTGTTGGCTGGGTGAACATCAGTCTCAAAAAAGCTTTTGGGTAGCATAGAAATGATGGCGTCCTACTGTGTCATTCATCCCTTTCTAAAGCATGACCTAACAAGGGATGCATGTTTTCCGGTGTGTTGGCGTCAGTGCACTTTTGGTAATTTGTCGTTGGCTTTACAAGTGAACCAGCCTTATAAATGAATTTAAAGAGAAAACAGGGATGATGTTGGCATTTGAGTTACAACCCCTTCACAGCTATCTCTGCTTCTGATTTCCCAAATTTGTAAGACTCCCTTCCTAAAATCAAGGTGACACACAAAAAAATGTGGAAATATTGCACAATCCAGGCTGCTGAATCTGAACAATATTGAATAAATCTGCAGTGGCGACATGTCTCGTATCTTTCTATTTGTATATAAATCATTAAAAGAATATAAGCCTTACCTACCCCGGTCACTTAAGGAGAAAGATTGAGAGACTGAACAAGAAGATGCTGATATGCCATACTATATAGCTTCTCTTCTACTAGGAGAACATTTTTAAAAAAGCAATTTTAAAGTGATGTGAGAGAAGAATTGTAGAAGGTCTTCCTCTTTAATATTCTCTAGCTATATTTGTTTAAAGAAAACCACTGGGGCAGAATGTCTAAGAATGTTACATCTTTCAGAATCCTTTTACAAAGCAATATTTTTTTGAACAGAACCCTCATAAGTGAGTTTCTTTTCTCTAAAGTGACTTCTAGGACAGTTTTGCTAATTAGGATTTTAAACATAGGAATAGTCTAGTGCTGTGATGGCAAACCTATGACACACATGGCACATGAAGCCATATCTGTGGGCACGCGAGAGTTGCCCTAGCTCAGCTCCAGTGTTCATGTGCTTTCCAGCCACCTGATTTTCCAGCCTTCCGGGCCCACCAGACATTGGGAAATGGGCTCTTTTGGCCTCCGGAAGGCCTCCGGGATGGTGGGGAGACCGTTTTCGCCCTCCCCAGGCTCCTAGAAAGCCTCTGGAGCCTGGGGAGAGCAAAAAATGGGTCTACTGGACCCACCATGCCATCATGTGCCAAAACTGGGGAGGGGAGCGCAGGGGGGTTGCACGCAAAGGCGCGGGGGGGGTGGGACACATTGAATTATGGGTGTGGGCATGCATGCACACGACACCACCACCACCCCCGTGCTCCCACTTTTGGCATGCGACAGCAAAAAGGTTAGCCATCACTGCTCTAGTGGTTGTGTATGGCCCTGTGAGATGAAAATGATGGTTACTAACAAAACAGGTTATCAAGTTTCTCCTATCCCTCCTGTAGCACTTGCTCAGTGAAAGGGTTAGTAGTTGAGGAAACACACACACACAAAAGGTCAGTTGACTTGATCAATTGATATCCCCAGGAGGTTACATTTAAATCAGCATATACCCAGCCATGTGCAATATTACTTCAGCTCTACTCAGAGCTAATTCTGCCTTGAGGACATCTAAGCCTGATTACCTACTTAGTCCACTAAGGGAAAAAAAAAAAACCTAGAGAAAGAAGGAGCATCTGCAAAAGCAGTAGTGAACTTGCTTCCGAGACATGGAACTCCCAGAATCCATGCTCCATTTATTATTATTATTATTATTATTATTATTATTATTATTATTATTATTATTATTTTGCAGTAGTCAAGCCAAGACCCAAAGGTGCTTTTTCAGGAGGTAATTGGACTTTCTTGCTTTTTGTTTGTTTTTTTTGTTTTGCTTTTTTATTTTCTTCCTTGAAGACATTTCGCTTCTCATCCAAGAAGCTTCTTCAGCTTTGGCAGGATGGTGGGGAATGGAAGGATTTATACTCCTTGCAGACAGCTGGTCATTTGCATCCTTTTAGAGGGTCCTCGAAACACTTGGAGATTTATCTGTATCCTCAGGGTCATCTGTGATGGTTTAAGTGTAAATGGTTCCTGTAGTCTGCAATTTTTCCTCTGGAAAAAACAAGAAAGTCCATTTGCCTCCTGAAAAAGCACCTTTGGGACAACCATGACCTGGATGACTGAGAATCTCCACAGACTTTTAGTCAAGCCAAGGTTCCTTGGAGGTAGTGATGGTACAATGAAGCCTGGTTGGTCTCTCTTGGTACAAGAACTCCTGGGGAAGGAGTCATTTTCTAGAGAGGGATCTCGAGCATGCAACACCAGGCTTCCAAATGACACCCGGCGGTGAGAACATATCCAATACACCTTCCCCCTATTTTCCTCACAACAACCCTCTGAGGTGTGGGTTAGGCTGAGAAAAAGTGGCCCAAGGTCACCCAACTTTCATGGCTAAGGCAGGACTTGAACTCAGAGTCTCCTGCTTTCTAGCCTGGTGCCTTAAACCACTAGAGACCAAACTGAGTCTCTATATTCTGTATAATAATACTATACCGGGCAAGAATGAGATTTCACAAATGAGGGGGAAAAAAGCAGAAAGGAAGAATAATTGCTGTGCGCTGCAGCACAAAAGGAAAAGCAAAATATTTGGGCAGCCTTTGGCGGGATGAGTTTCCTAGGTTATCTTATCTTAGAGAATATGTTATTCCTCAACCCGGTAATAAAACTAAATATTGGTGTTCTGCTTAATGTAAAACGTTGTCCTACAAGATTACAACCTCCCCATCTCTTGGTGTTCCAGTCTACGCCTACTGCACAAACTGGTGGGATTCAAATAATTTAACAACTGGTTCTCTGCCCTAATGACCGGCTGGGTAGGTGTGGCCATGGTGAGCGTGGCCAGGGCGTGTGACAGGCAGCACTCAGCCTCCTGCACCCCTCCCCGGAGCAAAAATGGGCCATTGGGGCGGGACGTGTTGCACCACCACCCTGCGCGCCCCGTTTTGGGCCTAGTAGGCCTCCCTGCAGCCTCCTTGGAGTGAAAACCGGTCACGGGGCACACCACATCTCCCCACACCCCGTTTTGGGCATAGTAGCCCTCCCTGCACTTACCTGGGAGTCAAAAAGGGGCGCTTGGGGACTCCTGGAAGGGGCGGGGTGGAGAAGGGTGGGGTCAGTTAGCAATTTAACTACTGGTTCACCCGAACCGGCTGAATCCCACCACACCACTGTACTGTCGAAAATTAAAGGAGTCATCCGGGTCCGTCTTAGAACTAGCCATTTCTCAGCGCAGCGTTTTGTTTTAATTCGATATATTTATGTTTAAAAGCACACCAGGATTGACTTGAGTTTCTACTCAATAGAGTTTTGTATCAATGGAGGAAGATTGCAATTGCAATCACAGCCTTTGGACTAATGAATTAATCCTTGTGAAGATCCTTGTCCTAGAGAAAATGAATGGAGACTTTTATTTTCCCCCAAATGATGTTGGGGGTGGGATTTTTTATTTTTTATTTTTTGCATGTTGGAGAGTTCTGGAGAACTTGAAAGCCTTTGGGTGATATTTTGGCCAGTTGTAATAAAATTATTCCTATCTAGAGTGTGGGTGGAAAGGAGCTCTTGACTTATCCTGCATTCTCCCACACACACACACACAATTTTTGTTTTGCATGCATATATAGCAAAGCTTTATTCCCACTGCATTTACACAACATTAATCTTCTGCAAGGGCTTAGATGTTTTTGCTTGTCTAGGCATTTCTATCAGTGTGAAGACTGCAAGTGAAGGACATAGAAAAGGGGATAAGAAAGTGATTTTTTTAAAAGGTTGACTGCTGGAGTTTGGGTTGCTTGCTTTTTTAAAGTACAAGTAATCCTCGACATACAACCACAACGGAGCCCAAAATTTCACTTGCTAAGCAAGACAATTGCTAAGTGAGTTTCGCCCCATTTGACGACTTTCCTTGTCGCAATGGTTAAGTGAATCACTGCTGTTAAGTTAATAACACAGTTATTAAGTGAATCTGGCTTCCTCATTAACTTTGCTCGTCAGATGGCCACAAAAGGGGATCACGTGACCACCACCACCCAGGACACTGCGACTGTCATAAATATGAATCAGTTGCCGAGCACCCAAACTTTGATCACCTGACTACGGGGATGCTGCAACGGTCGTAAGTTTGAAAAATGGCCATAAGTCACTTTTATCAGTGTTGTCATAACTTTGAATGGTCACTAAATGAATTGTTGTAAGTCGAGGACTACCTGTAGCTACGTTAGTGTCTTACATACAGGTAGTCCTCGACTACCTGTATGGTTGTGAAGTGAATCTGGATTCTCCACTGTTTTTGCTTGTCAAAAGGTCGCAAAAGGGGGATCACGTTGACCCCAAGGCACTGTAACCGTCATAAATAGGAACCTGTTGTGGCCCACCAGCAGCCTGCGCGTATTGTTGCTGATCCCGACGACGAGGAGGCTGGTGTGGTGCTGCGCTAGCAGCCTGTGCAGCCGACGCTTGAGTCGGACAGCGAGGAGGCTGGAAAGGTGTGCCAGAGGCAGGGATTCAGTCAGGGCCTTCAGAACCTCCAGAGGCTCCTTTAAGTGAAGAGGATGAAGAGGAGGAGCCTCTTCTCAATGCACGGGCGCACAGAGCTGCCAAAAGGCAGGTGTGTTTACTCAAGAGAAGGTCTCCTCAAGAATAAGGCTTGGGGCTAATTGGCCACGCCCTTAGCCTATTTAAGAAAGAACGCAGCTTGTAACAAGCTGCAGGAAACAACTTTAGTTCGCTAATCATCACGTTGGGATTTCTCTGCAACCTTGCTTCTGGGCTTTCTGCCAACTCCAGTAAGACTCTGACTATCTTATCTGTGGGATTCTGGCAGGCTGTTAAGAACGCTTATTAACAGCCAGCATTTGCTAAAACTGCATTATTTGAGTAAACGTAAGTTTTGTTCAGAGTTTATGTGTGCTGTGTTCTTTGGGATCCGTAGCTGGGGCAGAACAGAACCACTTGCCAAGCATCTGAACGTTGATCACGTGACTGCGGTAACACTACATTGCTCGTCAGGGTAAAAAACAGTCATAGGTCAACTTTTTCAGTGCCGTTGTAACTTTGAATCAGAGGTAGGTTTCACAGATTTTTACCACCGGTTCGCTGTGTGCACGCTCGCTTTGCACACGAAACTTTCGTGCATGCGCCAAGCCTCAAAAACGTAGCTAAATAGGACAGCATAGTGCCAGGGCGAGTGAGTGGGCCCACCCGCGATCTCCGCTACCGGTTCGCATGAACCGGTACGAACCGGTTGAATACCAGCACTGCTTTGAATGGTTGTAAGTCAAGGACTACCTGTATTAGCTCTGATACTTTGGACTCTGTTAAGTCTTCCTGTTCTCGAACGAGAGAAACCAGACGAAATCTCCATTCCGAATGGACGATGATCTAAATTTAGATTCCCTCCCCTTCAATTTCCTCTCAGCAAGGAGCCCTGATTAAAATTTTCTGTTCTATCAGAAACAATCATTGACATCATCTGACATTAGTACATTTCAGCTCTGGGAGATGCTTTGCTATCAGGATGTGCACGGAATGACAGTAGTCGCCGGAAACATTACAGGGGGGAAAAAGGAAAAAAAAAAGTTAGCCCAAGGGAGAAGCGAGCTGGCCATGAGACTTCAGTCATGCTCCTTTCCGTGCCCGGAGGAAGAGATTCCATCTAGAAAAAGCTTTAAGTGTTTGACAGTCTCTTCAACTATGTGGTGATGAGGGAGCCCAGTTCTGAAATGTCCTATTACTTCAATTTGAGATACATGCAGAACAAGAAGCAGCTGTCAGAGACAGTTTGGGTTTCAGTGCTGGACAACAGTTTGCTCTTTTTCCTGCCCTGAAAAGTGGACCTTGGAAATGTATCCTGTTCTATTTCCTCAGGTCTGCTAAAAGAGGCAAATGAAGAGGTTCCTTCGAAAGGGCCAGCTATGGAAGAGGGAGAGGGAGAATGGGATAGGGAGAGGGATAGGAATGGAATGGAATGGAATCAGGGGTGAAATCCAGCAGGCTCTGACAGATTCTGGGGAACCGGCAGCGGAAATTTTGAGTAGTTTGGGGAACTAGCAAATACCACCTCTGGCTGGCCCCAGAGTGGAGTGGGAATGGAGATTTTGCAGTATCCTTCCCCTGGAGTGGGAAAGGAATGGAGATTTTGCAATATCCTTCCCCAGGAGTGGGGTGGGAATGGAGATTTTGCAATATCCTTCCCCCAGGAGTGGGGTGAGAATGGAGATTTTGCAGTATCCTTCCTCTGGAGTGGGGAAGGAATTGGAATTTTGCAGTATCCTTCCCCCAGGAGTGGGGAGGGAATGGGGATTTTGCAGTATCCTTCTCCTGGAGTGGGAAGGGAATGGAGATTTTGCGATATCCTTCCCACAGGAGTGGGGAGGGAATGGGGATTTTCCAGTATCCTTC
>WNWU01014939.1:0-32979 GCA_012654045.1 Ptyas mucosa | reverse complement strand
CGATCACTTTTTCCATTACAAAACCTGCTGGAATGGTTCCCCCCCCCCTCCCATCCTCTGCACAACAAATGAATCTGAGTATCCAAAGATAGATTGTAACACTAATCTTACCAGCACCTGAAAACATTTGGTATGAGGGCAGGGGCGGTGGAAAACTTGGGGAAAATATATCTGATCATAAAGGTTCAATTACTTATTTATTAAATTTATATGACCTTTAGTCCCAGGAAATGCAATGGCCCATTGATATAAGTAGGGAAAAGTGCTGTAACAGATCTAGATTCCCACTTAGCAGACCCATTACTGTATCAAGGAACATGCCCAGAGGAAAATTCACCTAATTACATGCCAGGCTGATTTTCCTATCGCTCAACTTTCTAAATGCTAAGGAGGTAGAAATGGATTGGAAGATAGCATATCAGATCATCCAAGACTAGTTTGGTTAGCTTGAATTTCTTCTTTGGAAGCAAGTCCCACCTACCCGTTGGGTGAAACTGTCCTCAAGAGGCTGGTGGAAATGTAATGTTAGATTTCTGTAGAATCCCGAAGAATTGCCCTATTAATATAATAGAAGATTAAAGTTTATGATAAGATTACATACTGTACAGTAAGTAAAGACATTGTTTTGCTTTGTTTTAAATTGCATTTTTTTTTATTCCTCTCTGCTGGATTCTTCTGAACCAGTGATGAATTGGAAATACAGATGTACCGATAATAGCTGATTGGAATCCATAATTATATAAATAATCATGGTGATATGAATACTTAACTTATACTCAGTCCAGGTATACATGACATTTGATTCAATCTGTTACCACCCCTAGGGAAATGACTTCCCCAGTAGAATCTACTTAAACCCATACCTGCCAAATTAATGTCCAGAGCAGTTATTTTTGTTATTGTGGCATCCCTATTTGTGGAAGTTGGCTAGCTATCTCTTTTTAAATTGACATTATAATAAAAACAGAATTTAAAAATATAGCAATATTTTTATTCATATATGCCTTTCTAGCATATATGCTACATAAGCAGTCTTATTAACTGTATCCAGCCACTTGGCCTTCCCTACTTCTCAGCCAAATCATTGCATTGTCTACTCAGCATTCATTTATTTATTTCTATATGAATTTTATTGTATATTCTCTCAATTCAGTAACTTATCCTCCACTCTAAATGCATACAAAACATTCCATTGTTCAGTTCTATTCATCTGATCACATGGTTTCCTAAACCAACATCTATGCAATACTTTCTTCCTTACACTCCGCAGTGACTTGATAAAACAGTAAATATTACCTGCAGTTTTTCATCCTGCATGCCCCAAGTTTTGCTCACTTTCTTCTCTTGTACCTTTTTAATCAGAAAACTGCCAAACGCCTCTCCAGACACAATTAATTGCAATAGCAATAGCCCTTAGACTTATATGCCACTTCATAGTGCTTTACAGCCCTCTCTAAGTGGTTTATAGAGTCCTTAACAATCTGGGACTTCATTTTACCAACCTCGAAAGGATGAAACGCTGAGTCAACCTTGAGCAGGTCAGGATCGAACTGCTGGCAGTCGGCAGATTTTTGCCTGCAATACTGCATTCTAACCACTGTGCTATAGGGTTCCTATTAACACACAAATAGTAGGGCCGAAAGCCCTACTAAGCAGGTATATACAAAAAAGTATGAAGGCTATTGCTTAACTCATTGTAAGCCGCCCCGAGTCTCCGGAGAAGGGTGGCATATAAATTGAACCAATAACAATAACTTAATCAATTACCATATTAAATACAATTAACATACTAAATCTGTCTTGTGGGGGTTTTTTTTCACTTTTGCATCAGATACAGCTTCAGTCTTTACACGTGTTGCACAAGTCATGCCACTCAAGTTAGCAAACCACATCCATATTTAAACATTTCTCCAGTTACACCAGCTGCACCTGCAGCCTTATCGTTTCTCAACATTCTCGCTATTTTTTCATTGAACGCTAACATGTATAGTGTTTGTTTAAAACCATTCTTTGACAAGTCATTCCCACACAAATCTCTAAAATACTCCTTCAAAAATTCCCTCATTTGAGTTACAGTACATCCTGTATCATCTCATCATTTTAATTCCACTCACACTGATGGGGGCTCCTTGGTTAGACCTCTTCGCCTGGAGTATTTCCTAAACTATTTTTTTATTTTAATTAAAAGCACTCTGCATTTTCTCTGCCCCTTTATATTAATAGTTCTCTACTGTCACTGAGTACATTCTTCACAACTATCTTTTTTCTGTCTATGCTTTACAAATATCTTTTTTCTGTCACTGCATGAGTCATTTTTGTATATGCATTTTTCTCACTAACAGTCTCTTTTAGTTAATCATTCCATCAAGCATCCTTTTTCATATTTTCCATTACTGTAATTTTATGCATTTCTGTGGAACTCTATCACATAATCATATTTGTTTTATTCCAAGAGGTTTCCCCTTATGGAAGGCTATGTTTGCTTTTTATTCATTATGTTGGAAATTATTTTTTCTACGAATAACATTCACTTCTCTGCATGTATTCATCAATTCTACCCTACAAGATCAGACTAATGAGAGGCAGCATTCAGATGTGAATCAGGCCAAAATCTAGCATAGGTTCTTTCTTCACTTGTTGGCTGTCCTTAAAGAAATTACGCCTTTTCTAAGGGCTTGTGCATTAGCCACTGAGTTCAGAAAAATACATGAACAGTTAAGAAGATTTCTCCTCCCCATTCTCTTAATTTCCAGAGAAACTATATTTTTCTTTCTCTTCTTTCATTTGTTGGTTTGTGCTCTTTCCCCTTTACCTTTCCTACATTCCAAGTCACAATCTGTGGACGGATCAGCCCATATTTATAATTGCCACCCAACATCGCTTTGGCCAATCAAGGCTTTTACAATACTTTTGTAAGTGTCAGCTAAGTTACCCACCTTGGTTAAACCCATGCAAAGTGCAGCATTCCCAGTTAGTAGTATGGACTGTACTCGTCAGTTTGGATGCATTTGGCATTCCATAGCACAACCAAAGCCCAATTTTATCATATTCAGAGTATTCTGTGCAAGCTTCAGGTCTGTAATTTAGAGAGGACATACCGTATATACGCGTGTATAAGCCGACCCGCATATAAGCCAACCCCCCCAATTTTACCCCAAAAAACTGGGAAAACTTGTTGACTCGCGTATAAGCCGGGGGTAGAAAATGCAGCGGCTACTGGTAAATTTCAAAATAAAAAAAGACTGGTCAAAAGTGCAAGGACCTGTCAGAAATCACTTTTTTCAGCCCTCTGGGTAGTCCTTTTGTGCACATGGACTACTCAGAGGGCTGAAAAAGTAATTTTTGACTGGTCCTCGCACTTGTGACCAGTCCTCAAACTTACGACTGTCCTCACATTTTACGTTTTTGCCCTATCTTGTCACCATGAAGAAAAGCAGTTGTGAAATGAGTGACATGGTTTTAAGAATGCTGCACGGGCATAAATGTGAGGATGGTCATAAGTGTGAGGACCAATCAGAAGTGCGAGGACTGGTCACAAGTGTGAGGACCAGTCAAAAATAACTTTTTCAGCCCTCTGAGTAGTCCATGTGCACAAAAAGACTACTCAAAGGGCTGAAAAAAGTGATTTCTGACAGGTCCTCGCACTTTTGACCGGTCTTCGCATTTATGACTGGTCATCATTTATGCCCATTGTAGCATTCTTAAAAACGGTGTCACTCATTTCACAACTGCTTCTCTTCACCATGGTGACAAGATAGGGCCAAAACGTAAAATGTGAGAACAGTCGTAAGTTCAAGGACTGGTCACAAGTGCGAGGATCAGTCAAAAATAACTTTTTCAGCCCTCTGAGTAGTCCATGTGTATAAAAGGAGTCCATGTGCATAAAAGGAGAGGGAGGAAGAGAGGAGGAGAAGAAGAAAGGAAGAGGAAGTAGGGAGGAGAAGAAGGGGGGGAGAGAAAGTAAGAAGGAAAGAAAAGAGGTGGTAGGTTTGAGGAGAAAGATTGCTGTACAATAAAAAAGATGAAAGGGAAGAAAATCAACCCCAAACACATATAAAGATATTAAGATAAAGAATGAATTGTTAAACTTTAAAGAATAAAAGAGAACAAATATGAATAAATACCAATAATTAGAAACACACATACAAACATACAATGTATTTTCTTTGAACAGAATATTTGGCCGGTTCACAAATTTAAACAGTGTTTAGTCATTTCACTTAAATTTACAATTTCTATATTTCCTTTTTGCCATATTTATTCCTCATCTATTTTTTAAAAAACCAATATTACCCTTCATCCTCATCGATAATCTTAATCAAATTCAATTTTTCACTTCTATTCTATATTATACCCCTTCCCATTGTCATCTATTTTTATATCAATCCTCACATTGGTTAATTATGTAATATTACAGTTGTTTAATACAAATTCAACATTTTAATATAAATCAATTAGTTATATAACTATATTTTTTGTATATTAATCAATATGAACATGAATATTCCAATTATTTCCATGCAATCCAATTTCTTACAAATCAATTAATTATATTTACCAATAATAATAAACCAAATAATTTCCCCCAATATTCTTCCAAACCACAACTTAACCATTTCTGCTTTCAACACAATATACAATTAATAATATCTCAATTATTACAATTCCCTATTTAAATAGAGCTTTTTTTTCTTTTGTGTTTTAAAATCTTGAACTCCCCTCTTTTGCCATTTGCCATAAATTTCCCATTGTTTGCACCAACCTTTTTTGACGAGGAAAAAGAAATCTGCCTTAGCAAACAGCAAAGCCAACAAGCTGTTTTAGTTTCGCTTTTGGTTTCAGCAATAGGAGGGGAAAAAATGTGCTCTTTGCAGCAGGCACCTTTTTGCAGCCGGCACCGATCTTCTCATTTGTTTTCTTTTAACCCTGATCAGCTGTAGGGGGGGCCTTTGAAGCCCCAGGGCAAGAATTTAAAGTTTTTTTTTTCCTCTAGCCATCAGCTGGAACTCAGGAGGCAGTCCCAATAGATTGGGAGTGGGCGGGGTAAGCAAACCCCATTCTCCCGCTGTTTCCTAGCTTGCAGGGAAAAAGTCATTTTTTTAGTGACCCGTGTATAAGCCTAGGGGGCGTTTTTCAGGCTGAAAAACGGGCTGAAAAACTCGGCTTATACGCGAGTATATACGGTAAGTAACAAAATAGTTCTATGAAAAAAATGCAATAAAAGAAGCAATTATTGGGAACACAGCAGAGAACTGAAAGTAAAGCTATCAAAATAATTGAGATTAACTGTAGCATGACTTGCTAAACATTAAAGTAAACAAACTTGTTCCGGTCTATAGTTGCAATTGCAAATATTAAAGAGGACAAGGGTGATCTTATGTCAGATGGCGAGGTCCTGTGTCAGCCAATACAAGAGCCTTGAGAAGCAATCTACATTTTCATGCAGCACATAGGATGCTAGTTAGTGTCCTTAGAATCAAATCTAATATGAACAGTATACAAATGTTTCATGGATGCTTAAAGAAAATAAGAAGGCTTCTAAGGTTGTTCAAAATCTGGAAGATCAGATAAGATTTCCCCAACTTTGACCTTAAAGCAGGGAACCCACCTTTGAGATTCTTTTTTTTTTTTTATGGAACTCTATGAGAATTATATGGGCATTCACAAAATGGTTCTATGGTGAATGCGACACCAGAAGGCAGATGAAACCCTGGATTTTATTTCATTTTTTAGGAACGAAAAATGAAATGGGCTCTAGATGGGTCCCAAAGACATTGCAGAAGTATAAATTATGCTCGAGGCCAATCTATTGCCGAATGGCAGCTTATTTATCTCTCTCTCTTTTTTTTAAAAATCAACTTAAAAACATTAAAAGAATTCAAAATCTGCAGATTAACAGTTCTATATAAAATTGAAGACAGGAATTGAATGGAGTGCCACAACAATCACTCCTCTACTGTTCAATCATTTTCCTGATGATTTAGATGAAGAGGTGGAGGAAATGCTTGTCAAATTTGCAGATGATACAACATAGCTTGGACAACTAAGCTATGGCAAAAGGCAAAATAATAAGAGTAATAGGCACCTTAGGTGCAATCCCAAATCATCTAGAGCACCACTTGAACACCAACTAACATTGACAAAACTACTTTCAATCAATTGCAAAAGGCAGTTTTACTTGGAACATCTTACAATATGTTTAATACCATCAAACAACATCTCACTATCGTAGGTCCTTGGGAAGGATTTGATAGGTGGATAAAAGTGCCAAATCCAGTCTAAACATGTGGCTGACTGTGCAGTGAACCATAGTAAGTTTTCACCAGTCTTAGACTGTGAGTCTAACTGTAGATTACATCTATGGAGATTCTCAGTCACCAAGGTCATGATTTTCTCAAAGGTGCTTTTTCAAAAGGCAACTGGACTATGGGGTTTTATCCCCTTGAGGAAAAAGAAGATGTGAAGTGAAAAAAAGAAGCTTCTTGGATGAGAAGTGAAACGTCTTCTTTTTCCTCAAGGGGAAAAAAAAACATAGTCTAGTTGCCTTTTGAAAAAGCACCTTTGAGACAACTAGATTATTCACACATAATTGTAATAATATTCTGGTAGTCTGGTTAAATGGAATGAAAGTAACTGAGTCAAATTTAACAGGAGGAAGTATGAAATTATTCACTTAGGAAACCATGTGACCAAAAGGTTAATATTGTTTGCAAAAAGGATAAGTAAGTGACTACAAACTATGTAGGAGCTAACAATGTGATTTGGCTACAATGACAGCGAATGCTACTTTAGGCTGCCTTAAAAGAAGTATCATTTCCAAATCATGAGGAACAATTATTCCACTCTATTCTCCTTTGGCCAGACATCTCAATTACTGTTGCTAATCTTGGGTATCATGCTTTAAGAAGTGTTCACAGACATTAGAATAGGTTCAAAAAAGATCAACCAAAATGATCAGAGAATTATAGAAAGAGATTGAAGGTACTGAGAAAGTTTATCTTGAGAAAAGATGTTTGACATAGGATAAATTAGCACTCCTCATATACTGCATGGCTGCAACACAGAAGGACATGGCTTGTCTCATTCCACAATGCAGGACACAAAACATTCAACTTAAATTAGAGGAAGTCCAATTCCAACTGAATTTCAGGAAAAATATCAATAAGATCAGTCAGTCTGAGAATAGGAAAAAAGACCCAGAGAAGTAGTGGATTCCTCTTCACCAGATATGTGAAAGTAGAGTCTACACATTGATCTGTCTGGAATATTTTAATTTGGATTCCAGAATTGAGTGAGGGAACGCATTCATAGGCCTACACTGCCCCTTCCAACTATGATTTTAAAAAAACAAAATTAGGCAGCTTCAGAGTTGCCAAACATCCTAATAGTTTTGAAGAGGGACATGTGTACACTCCATTGTTTGAAATTATGGAAGCTGACTAATTTTATTTAAAGACACACACAGGGCACGGCATTCATCGCCAGCAGAAGGCACCTCTGTTCAGCCCCTGGCATCCTGGTGGATCTCAAGTAGAAAGAATGCCAAACCCAAGGACATGGGAGAGCAACATGGGGTTGGCTGTACAATAGCAAAAGAAGTAGCCTCTCTTCTCTGGTAAAGCTATGTTGCAAAGGTTCCTCTGAACTATCTGGGGTGAGGGGGTCAATCATATGCAAGTCACCTATTCTTTTGCATGTAATATCAAATCAACCAATGCACCACACACTTCTTCTACAGGCTTCAGTTAGCTGAATTACATAAGACACTTTTTCGTACATACCAACAGGCTATGGGTACTAGTCACTTATTGACACTGCTTGTGCTTATATAAGGAAAACCAATATGATGCAGACTGTACATAATCCTCACCTTACTGAGAGTTGCACCTGCAAGGAGTGGTGGTAATGATCCTCAAAGTGACCACTCATCACACAAATGGCTACTTGCAACTTATTTATAAGCACTTAAAAAATTACAGACAATATTCTGTATTGAGGAAGAGAATCAGTGCTTTCTGATCCATCTAAAAGTAGGAGTTTTACAACTTTGGCTCACAAGACTGCAGCAGTTCTAGGAGCGAAGACACCCCACCCCCTCTCCCCTTCAAATCTTCAAATGTTTCCAACCTTACTTTGATAGAGGGCTCTTCAGACAGGTCTCCCATCCTTGGTTTTGTCCTACCCGGAAAGTGGCTTACTCAGCGAAGAAACCAGCTGGTCACAAGCAACGTGACCGGGTAAAATAACTCCACTAACACAGAATGCCAAGATGTACCAGCATAGCCAGCCCAAAAATCATATTCAGGCACGTCCCAGCCTATGGCTTCAGGCTGTTGAGTCACCAGCAGCAGCAGCAAGAAGGAAGACTTGTTTTGGAGTGGAGAATCAACTACTAAAAAAACCAGGAAAAGAGCATTTCAAGCCAGAGAAAGCAATCTTGCCACATTCTGTCAGAAAAAGCCAGCAAAGTTAAGATGTTTGGAAGAATGTTAGATTCAAGAAAGCTGAAAGGAAGTCTAAGAGAGAAAGAGTAGGCAAGTGTTTTCAAAAATACCTGAGCACCAAGCCAAAGTAGATGTGGATCACAATTTGAGAGCAAGAGAAGTAACTTGAATACACCAATCTAGCAAACAAGCAAGCACATGACCCAACTAAAAGATGAGTGAAGTCTGAGTGCCACAGCAGAGAAGGGTGTCTTTGCTCCAACGGTACAAGCAGCCAGCCGTTAATTGCGTATACAACCCTGCACACCAGAGGGCAAGACCAACAGGGAACTTCATATGACTTCGCATATTTAAGCACAAGGGACAATTACAAGAGCAGAAGTGGTAGACTGGTGTTGCAAAGGAATGCGGTAACCCTCTCTGCATGCTTGTATGCTGCAGATAGTTTGGCTGAAAATAAATGCCAGCCTTCATACACTATAACTCAACACAAGCTGAGATGCGCATCATCTTATACAAGAAAAACATTGTACAAATAGAATAAATTAGTTTAATGCAACCTCAGTTCTCACATCATGGGAGAAGCAAAGAGCTGAAGCCTCTTATCATACCACCAGTAGAAATCTCACTCAGCAGGATTGGAGTCTTTTGTCACCTAAAAACACAGAGATATATACATATACTTCCTTTCTCTTCTTGACTTTTTATTCACAGGTCCATAGCAGAAGAGGAAGTGAATCCTAGTGAGATAGTCTAAAAAACTGGTGAACCTCCTAAAGCATCTGAAGAGCCAGTTGACAAATGAAACTTGCAGGACATTGGAATGAGGATTCCTTTGGTTTTGAAGTCACATGTTCCACATCAAAGCTCAATCATAAAAGTATACAGAAGCTTTTAAGCCGGTAACATCTCTCATCCCGTTTCCATTGTCTAAAACATGATTCCAAGTGACTGTCCTTCACCAGAATCTAGATAGCTCCTAAAGCTAATGCATTTTATATAATAATCTAAAATATCAAGTTTCACAAGTACAGTTTGTGGTAGAGGTTTTAAACACCATAGAATAAGATTGGCCTCTACTTTTAATGATTTCTAGTAAGAATGAAACTGACTACCTACTGTCTCCTGGTGGTCAATGTAAGAGAAAATGCCACACAGAATATATATTATGGGGATATTATTATCAACTGGACATCAGAGGATTCAAACATGACATTTTGTAGGGAGTACATACAACGAACAATTTCCCAGTATAATATTATATATATTAACTAGGAAAAGTAGACGACTCAGAATCAGAGGCACACAGATCCAAGCTCATGATGCCGTCAGAACAGGATTTGAGAATGAATTCTTAGCTCCTGATGGATTCCCCAATAAGAATAGCTTTCTGCACGTCACCATCTAACATGAAGGACATTGAGATGCTAAAATTTGAAAGACTGAAATCCAAAAATGTACATATTTAATGTGTAGAGCAATCATCCTAGAAGTATTTAGTGCGCTACAGCACCTTGGATTATCGGGCTGATCTATGTGACATGGAGGGTGGTAGTTAGTCTTGTCCTTCCTTACTACTGTAATAGCTCCACATTTTCTCTTGCATGAAGAGAAATGTTCACTAGTAAAACTCTCATCCCCTAATCCTCACTTATTTACCTCACCTTTGCAGTCAAGGGGCTCTTTGAAAAACATTACACTACAACAGCCCAAAGGTACTGCATCTTCATCAATTGTAATTTACAACATTAATTCAACTGGATTGTGTATTGGTTTATATATACTAGAGTGGGACTGCCCAGATACTGGCCTATGTCTTCCATAGATAGTGGTACTTCCGCAGGCTCAGGAAAGATGACTATCAATGGAAATGAGATAGATTGGAAGGAAGAAGGACACAGGCAAATATTACAAGACACTTTCCAATGTCCAATACATGTGTCCTCCTGGAATACAGGATATATATACTACCTCCAACTGTAATAACTCATAGAGCCTAGAGATGACCTTTGGTAGGTTTGTTTGATGGAAAGAATGCAAAAACTTTTCTTCTATTCCAAAGATAGTGTATTATCCCATCATATGACAGTTGGCCCAATGGAAAGATGAACCCAAGCTGAAACCATGTAGGCAACATCTTAGCAGTACCAGAGAGAGATATGGAGGGCATGCCAGAGACAGAGAGAAAAGGTGCAACGTATTGTTGAATGGATTTGGTTTTGATTATTAAAATCCCAAATTCTTAAGAAAACACAGAGCACCTCAAGAATTCCTGCAATACTGGAATATGCTGAACAGCCTGCTTACCCCACAAGACAACACAAGATAAGAAAAAGATTCTTGGACTTCCGGTGGGACTGCGACATTGCCGGACGCTTCTTTTTGAAGCGCCTACCCAGGGCTCCGTAGAACCGCAAGAACAGCGACTATCAGCTGTCTTGCGGTTTGGAAACTTTCCCCCTGGTATGAGGGGGGAAAGTGAGTAGACGGGTGGGGTAGAGCTCCCTGAGAGTGCCAGATTTTACCCATAATCTGGCGCTCGAAGATGAGAGCTCCCCGTTAAGCCTGTCAGTACTCCGGACCCTGGATGTCTCTGCTTTGCAGAGCTAGATGTCGTTACCATCCCAGCAACCAATTTTAAACAAATACTTCTTGAATCAAGCTGGCGGAGCACAAGTTGCACGAATGAAACAGCAAGTATTTTTTTCTTTTTTTTAACTCCAAAGATTTACTTTCTTTAAAAGATTTTCCCTAGGTGGAAAGTGAAAGCAAGATGGCGTTTGAGTTTCAACGGGGCGTGAAGAAGTGAAAGTTAAAAGTAATTATTGACAAGCCCCTGTTTGAAACGTAAAACTCCTTTTTGAAAAGTGGATGAAATAAGAAAGGATGTAATAATAACAATTGAAGCAGCAATACAAATTACAAATTGTAAAGGGTCTTTTTTTTCTTCTTGAAACTCTTTTTTTCCCCTTTTTTTTCCTGTCCTTCTGGAAGGGAAGGAAGAAGGGGGGCAAGATGGCTGGTCTTTTCGAAAGCAAAGAAAGCAAAGGAGGGTTAATTAACCCTCAATGGTCTGATTTTGAGGAAGCTTTGAGTTCAATTACCTCTGCTTTATTGAAAAGAATTGATACTATATTTCAAGCTTCTCAAGCTGGAAACAATGAAATACATGGAAATACTGAGTTGCAATCTAGCAGTGGGGGTTTGAATGAAGAGTTGGGAGATGTAAAAAAACAACAACAGATCATAGCAGTTTTTACTGAGGAGAGAAAGATGAATGCTGTGCAGAATAAGGAGCAAGAAATTTTGGAAGCTGATGAAATTTTGGTTACACGAATTTTTTTTTATAAAACTCAATCTGCATTTAAAGAGCTGTTTCCAGAAGAAGCTACATTTCTGCAAAAATTTTATAATATGCAATCCCAAAAACCGAAAAATTTTACTGGAGTTAAAAAAGGCAGAGGGATCAAAGTTAAGAAGAAAGTTCATAAAAAGGAAAAGAAGAAAGACTGGAGAAATGGAAAATAACCCTGCTTGATGAGATGATGGTCCTTAAAAAGTATTGTTTAACTGTTTAACCATAATTGGACCTTGAAGGTTTAAAAGTGGAGGACGGAAGACTTTATATAGTATTTTATTTTAAATTTGGGTTTTTTTGAATGAGGGTTTTTTTTGTTGTTGTTGTTGGGTTTTTTTTCTTTGTTTTAAATGAAAGAAGTTATAAAATATCTTGTTAAATTGTATAGACTTAATAATTTGTTAAGTATTAATTAGCTATATTGAATAATGATAGGTTTGATTAGGTAATACTTAATTGTTTTATTAACTGCTGTAATTATAAATGGAGATTAATTCTGTTGAATTAGATGGAATAAGAAGAAAGAAGACTTGCTTTCCTTTTATCTACTTGTTTAATGATTATGATTATGATAAGTGTGAAATGGAGTTTAATTTAGAGAATTTGAGCTGTATTTTATCTTGTATTTGCTCTGGGAAGTCGGGGGGATGGTTCGGGAGGGGGGAGAAAATGTATGTAAAACTTTTAAAACTTTTTCAATAAAAAAAAAAGAAAGAAAAAGATTCTTCAACAAGATGCTTCTTCAAAATCTGTAATGAGCGAAGCTCTCTGCAAATAGCAAGTCAATGCTACAAGCTTTGGATAAATCCATTTTGGGAAAATTCAGAGAATATGTTTCACTCCATTCCATATTTTGGATCCAGCTAAATCTCAAGGTCGGAAAACTAAATTCCAAATGCATTAAGCTTTCGGTAACTAAAGATTATTTATGTAAGGGATTTGACTGCAGCCAAATATAAACCCTATGCCTTAATGTTTAGATTTCACACGTTTGGAAGCTATTAGCTTACTTTTTTGTTGTATGAAAATTGCAAATCTGCAATTTTGCTTGATTCAGCAGTTATTGATCTAGACAGCAGTGGGTCTGAAGGCTGTTCTGTACCATCTTCTTCAGGCCCTTTATATGGACTCTTAGTGAATTTTTACAGGCAATTGAGAAGGGTATATGCTGGAAGAAGGAAGGTGGAGATGAACTCTTTATGGGCTAAGGCTAGGCCATTCTTCAAACTTCCATAAATACCATAATGGAAAATATCTTTCTCTTCCTCCCTCTCTTTACCTATCAACTAGTATAACAAACTCAGAACAATTAAACAATATTGGCTTCTGGAATTTGAAAGAGAAGGTGCTGGTGATGATATAATCGATGCTAGCAGAAACTTTTCAAGAATTCTTTTCTTGATTTAAAGTAAACATTTGTTTTCAGAATCTTCTGTGATAACCTTTCCAGTATATCAGTGGCACTAATGCAGCAATGAAAATGGAAGAGAACTATTTTTAAACTGACTGGTGAAAATCTAGGTTCCACAATTGTTATATGGGCTAATTTTAAACAGGATTTTTGATCTGAAGTGAAAAATACAAATTGGAGCATTTTCTAAAGAGTACAAAGCTCTCACGTTATTACAATAACCTACCAATGAGTGCCAGGGACTGAGAGATGGATGGTGTTAGTTGCCTTGGTGGTCTCTCCTTCCTTTTGTAAACTCATGTCTGAGTTGATGTCTTCATGATATAAAGGCACTCAAGGATGAAACCAGGTTCCTCTAAAAACAAGAATAAAACATTGAGAAATGTATTCTCACTACTTCTCCAGGAAATTGTGCTCCTAGGGCTATTTCTCTGCAAACAGAGAAAGCAAAGTAGGAAACCACCTCAAAATCCTGTAGAATAACCAATCCTTCCCCCAGTCAATTCCCCTCACTACTTTATTTTATATTTATTTGGCTTTAGAGAGGGGAATGCTGTATCCCAGGGCCTGGATGCACTATGTCATCATTAATCTGAAATATCAAGTGATGACATGACAGGCAATACAGCAGCCTTCACAAGAATTATGAGGCCTTTCCTCCCACTTTTATCACCTCACATTACTAATCTGACATGAGATGAAAGTCACCACAGGGGACTGAGTCTCTGCACCCTAATCACCCTAATCACACAAGCCTGATATATCTGTAAAAGCTTAGATGGGGTGGAGAGATGTAATGTCACAACAGCGAAACTCAGTAATTTTCCTTATATGCCAAATCTCTTGCATTTCTGGTTTCTTGAACGTCTCTAAAAACAAATGGTTAAAAAAGAAGAAGAGATTTTAAGGTTTTACGTTCTTCTTCCAAAAAATGTTGTTTCAAAAAAAAAAAACCCCAGCACCTGAAAAAGTCAGAAAAATATTTTCTTGGCCTTCTGATACATTAATTAGATCTTAACAAAGTATTATTTGCAATTGAGGTCCAGTTTGTCTTAAAGCCTCCTAGACTAGGCCTAAGAGCAACTGAAGGAGTTGGTGAGAAGCCAAATATATATCACACATCACACAGCAGCTGGAATTAACTCTGAGTTTGATGTGATCTGGCTATTGAAATAGGAAATCAATCCTTCCTTCCTTCCTTCCTTCCTTCCTTCCTTCCTTCCTTCCTTCCTCCCTCCCTCCCTCCCTCCCTCCCTCCCAATTTCTGGCTTTTTTACAAATCCACCAGTCATAATAAAAATCACCCTTTGTGTCATCCACATTTTCAATATAAATTTGAAGCACCTTTACACTAGACAATTTTTCTTGAGTCATATACCAACGGTATATCATTTATAAAAATTCTTTTTTAAGTTATAATATAAATTAAATTTCAGTCCTTTTAACCACTTATTTTGCCATTGGTCCATCAATATACGGTAATCATGCAAAGTTCTTAACACATTTTATCATACAGTCTTTCACTTGTTCTTGTTTCAAATTTCAATAAAAGCTTATACATTTTGACAATTGCATGTTCATCATTTGTATGTAGCTCAAATTCTGCCTTCTGCTGCTCAGTTCCAGATGCTTTATCTGTCCTAAATCGTTCTAAACTTTAGTGCATACAAAAACTATTGAAAACTAAGTGTCTACAGCTAGTTGCTCTTTTGAGTTAATCTCATATTCTCCATGTTTCTTTTCCAATAAATCCCAGCAATTAACTATTTTTCTTTACTCTTTCTTTCCTGTAAAATGCTTCTTGTGCTGAGACAGTGCAGCTTCTAATTATCCTGGCAGCTACATTGCAGACTAGGTTTAGCATCTAGATGGTCTCAATGACACCGCATCTGGTGTGAACTGCAATAGACGAACTGTGAAGTGATGAGGGTATGATCAGCTATAAGCAATGCATCCTGATTCAGGAAATGGCACACTGATACATTAAATGTAATTCTGCAAAGACTCTCATGGCCATGTTTCCATCTGCTGTTCCAGCAGAAGTCCAGGAGGATTTCCAGACTGCAAATCTGTTGTCAGTTCTTCCACTTCAGAAGTAAACAAAACAAGGATTCCAGGATACTACTTTACTGTTATATGGAAGAATAATAGAACCAGATATCTCTTTTACCAAATAGATTCAAGGTGGGGTTGTTTTGAGTTTTTCTTATAACTTCTCCTTTCACAGGACTGAGTTGCCTGTCAGTTCCCTTTAATTATTCTTGCATTCCTTTATCGAGGTTATCTCTATATTCCTTCATACCAGTTTTGAAGGAGGGAGCCTGATTCTGCTAGAAGGCCTTGAATTCTCTTACTAGGGTTCAACCTGTTACTTCCCATCCAGACCCTAAAGATCTCCAGAAATCAGGACAGGACATCCACTGCAACAAATGTCTGGATAAGGGCTGATATGTAGAGCTGGATATCATTAACCTATTGATGATTCCCTGGCCTATGAATGATCTTAAATCAGCAGCTTCATGCAGATATTCTGAGAAACTTTAAATTGGAGTAACTTGGGTTGACTTCTCTTTCCCAATGAACTGAAAGAAACTAGTTAGGAAGGAGGAAACCACTAACTGAACTCCTACTCCTGAACCTCACAGTTGGTCCAGAAAGACTGATGGATGATATTAAAATCTGCTATCAAGTCTAACAAGATCAAGAGGCTTGTCTATTCATAACATCACCAAGATGGATCTTCAACTAGTAAAGAGACATCAGACCTGTCCTTATCAATATATCAATATTCAGTGAAGTTTCTATTTAGGACATAAGGGATGTAGCACAATTTTACAAAGGACATTATGTCATTCCCTTACACCATTACTAAAAAAAGTAGTCAATTCAGAATTCAGATAATTTTTCCAAGTGATCCAGAAGCTGTTTACCATCTGATCAATTATTTACTTGATCAATTACAAATATTTATTAATTGAAATAAGTGGGGACCAGTCTTCTGATATCATGCAATGTAGGTTATGTTGAAAGGGGTAGGTGAAATCAATCTAGGATGCGAGCCAAATCTTAACACACAGCATTTAAAATGTCTCTGTATCACTGCGTGCGTATTTCCAAACAGAGGGATCTTAAGCACAAATTCCATCCCTACTTTCTTAACATATTTTACTGATAAGGAAAAAAAGAGAGAGAGAAATGGTGGGAAGGCATAAAAGGATTCTAAAGGGCACATGACATCATCTGGGTCCTTATTAAAGTTCTCTGAAAAAACAAGGCAATTGTACAATAAAGCGCTCAACACTCTTCTTCCATCTCATCATGTGGTTAGTTCAGAGACAAATCAAGGGTGGATTTTATATGACCTGTATTACAGGTCAGAAAGCAAACGCTGCATTTTTGAAAGATGTTCGGTAGAATGATTGTTTTTTACTGTAAAGTAAGCTGCAGGGGGAAAAATGCATGCGTAAATGAGGTTTTGTTTAGTCTTCTTTGCCTTTCTGTTGCATGGGACAAATGCAAGGGACAGCATTTGTCTCTCCTGAATTCTTCTTCCTTGGCTGCCTATCCCCACTAAAAGTCAACAGAAACTAACATGACTATTCTCCCTTCTTAAGGCTATTTTCTCCACATTTCCGCTTGTATCTACTGCACCTTTATGGAAAGCAGATCCCCGGAGAATTCATTTCATCCTTTACTTTCTGTGGCTTCCCCCTCTCCACCCCACCCACTTCTGATACTCATTGTAAGGCAGCAGAACAATTTTTGCACCTTTCTTGTTTTCATTCCCACTCCCCTTCTTCAGGACAGTTGTGGTCTCTCTCCTCCTAGTGGCCCTTATTTCCCCCCATCCCACTCCTGCTCTTCCATTCCTCTGCTCCTTAGTGAGAGCAAGTTTTGAAGATCCAGCTGTGTGAAAATCACACAGGAGCATGGAGGAAATTATGTGATGGGCCAGATGCAACCCACCAACAAGAACCTTCTTACCCTTTTTCCTGAAAAGAATCCATAACTGGAGCCAGATATCTCTTCAACTTATCTAAGGAATAAAGGAGATCTTCTACTTCTCCACAGGTGATATTGTCCATTGTTTTTACAGTTTTGTAACGAAATTGGATAATGTAAGAGCTCCTTAGGTACATTGCTTTGGATAGATACCTCTACTCCAAAATGTGGTATCTGCTATCTAGCATTCCTGACATTATTCAACATTCTCTTGATAAGCTCAAAGAAAGAGAGACCTGCTCCTTTTTACTTACTCCGTCCCATTAGTTGAAAGTTTACTATTTAACCATTAATCTTTAACCATAAATATACTTTCCTGAGTTTTTAGATAACTCATTTGTGTTCTATGTTCTCCTTGACATATTTTCCCAAAATTCTAGTTTGTTTTCAATATTCCTTTTCTTACTTTTGTTGCAGCTTTCAGTTTTTTAAAACCTTTTGAATTTAAATGAATACTCACTATTGCCCTCTAGAAATGTCTCATGTTTTTTTCCAACAGATGACAGTTCCTCACTTAACTATGCCCATCTTTGCTGATCTTATCAAACTATGTTACTAAGACATCTAGTGTTTTTTTACTATATTGAAAAAGTGTACCACTGTGTCAAGACAATACAATACTTCTTACTGTTCTTAATTTGCAATGCACAGCTAAAGATCCATTTAACATGCTCATTTCCCCTGAAGAGATTTCCTAGAAAACCATGACTTAGAAAACCACTGCTATAGTTTATACTAATCCAATTTTGTTGTATTTTATGATTGTTGTTACATTTGAAACAGAGATGTCAAATCTGTACAAACCAGAAACAGGTGCAAAATATTGGTTCAGGCAGTCACGAGTAGGATTCATATGAAAGTACAAGATGAATCCTCACTGCTCACCAAACCTCTGATGTCTGCTTGTGAGAGACAGAGAGATGGAGACAGGGAGGGAGGGAGGGGAGGGGGAGAGAGAGAAAAAAGGGAGGGGGAGAGAAAGAATATCTAACTTCTGCAGTGCAGCAGTTCAAACCAAAGGGAAAAGGTCTTTCAGAATATCCCACACAGCTGCAAAGAAAAACTATGTTTCGTTCAAGGAATTGCCAAAAATTGCCACATGTGCTTACATTTATATTCTGAAACATCTTTCTCCCTTCAGATCTGAAACTGCACATTACTATTATAAACTGCTAAATGAACTCATCTTCTTGGTATGCCTGTAAAAATAAGGAAAGGGGTTCACTGATCTGTACTGACAAGAGTGCTGCAGTCTTCATGCGATGAGTTATCTAAAAAAACCCAAAACATTTTCCCACAATTTTCCTTTAATTGTATCCAAGACACATCCTCTGAACTTTGTTCCTCTCCACTTCCAAATCAAAAGTATCATCTTGTCTGAGTGGAATATACCTAGCTGCTTTCCACCTTTCCTAAGATGTTCCAACCTGCACCTTCACATGAGTAAGAGCAGCATATACACACTCCATCACTAAATAAGGGCAGAAAGGAGCTGCCATCATTGGTAGCCGGTAGTCTTCTCCAGCCTGGACAGCGTAAGGTGCAGCTTGAAAATAAAGAAGAAGACAGGTTTTGACCTTGAAGCATAATAATATTAAAGAGATATTTTATCTCCAAGAAGAGGTATATGGTTATTCTTCATATGTACCATTAGCTGCTATTCCAATCCCAAATCAGGAAACATGCTTCTACTTGAAGTTGAAGCTATGGCCTATTTATTCCATTTAAGGGTCAGCATCTGCTTCCTATCTGGAACACCAGAAGCAAATGAGACCTGCTGGGTATTGGTTTCTGCTTTAACCCACTTCGGTTTTCTGCTATCTGAATATTTTACAGAGAGCATGGACCCTTCTTGTCCACCCACCCTTGTTGACCTCTGTTCCTTGGCATAAGGAACCAAAAAGGGATCTTTGTTCAGAAGCCAATTACCATGAAGCACTTCCTGTTCTATGGAACTTAACACTATCTGTGGGAGTTACAGGGTGGGGCAGAGATATGGCTTATAATGGATTAAGTCATCCTAGCTGAAGAGAATTTCTTCAATTCTTAAATAGCATGTGTGGGTGGAGAATAGCTATATCTTCCTGGTCTGCTTTTTCAATGCTAAATCTTGCCATCCAGCTCTTAATTTACTCATCTTGGGGACATGTGCAGCATAGGACAGGATAACAACTGCTGCCTGCCTGGCTTAATCAAAGCCAGAGCTCCCTGACAACTCTAGGACATTCGAGGCCAGAAGTCCGAGGAACCGCAGTTGTGCTGGCCACAGATTACAACAGATGGTTTTTGTTGCTGGCTTGAGATTTGGCAAGAGGCTTTGGGAAAGCGAATTACTCAAAGAGCAGGGAACTGATCTCCTAGAGTGGGAGTTTATGAAAGATAGAATTGGGAGAAGGATGATTCATAGGTACTTTTCAAAGAACCCCTAATTAATTTACACATAAGCAAATGAAGAAGGGGAACCCTAGCTGGCAAAACAGCAAGCGAAGAGCAGCCTAGGATGGAAAAGGGGGTCACTTGACTTGGAAAGCAGCTCAAGAGTTTCTGAAACGAACAGTCCAGGTCTAGATGGGGGCCGATGCAAATTGTTGTTATCTCTCTCTAGAGGCTTTCTTTGTAGAGATGTTTCCCAACAACTCATCTAGATTAAACAGACTTTTCCAAGAATGCAGAATCACCTGGCCTTTCTGAAGCAAAAGACGACAAATCCTTGACCAAATTGCAGTTAACCAGCTCCCTCCCAAATGCTGAGATTCCTGCAAAATGATCACATGCTTGCTGAATTTTATGTTATTTAACAAAAATAGTGGTTTGGGGTATTCCTGATAGACCACTCCATCACGGCTGAAAGAAAGTTGAATGTTTTCTTTTTACAATATTTAAAAGTGCACTGGCAAAGAATTATACAAAGCAAAGGTTTTTCATGCTGCTAAGAACAGTCTTCAATCATGCACTCTTTCCACCGCAAGTCCAGCCACACTGGGCAACTAAATGCATCCTGGAAACCTATAAATTTAGGGAGAGCAAAAGCCTCTTTCTTTGTTAATTTAAGAATGGTATGCCATTATCAAGATTAGCAGCCACTGATGGTTCTATTCCATTAGAGACAGGGAGACAGAACAAAGCTGGAAGATGACCCATCTCTATTTGAATGAATATGAGTAAAGCTTAGGCTGTGGACAAATGTCACAGAATTGGGGACTAGAGACAGAAATGGGAACAAGGAAAATGCATCTTGGTAACATGACACAAGTTTGAGATCAAAGAGTTCAACTGACTGGCTAAAAGTGACAAGGCAAACAAAAGGAAATTTTGCTCCATACAACACACAATTGGCTGAAAGAATTCATTGCTTCAGGATGTTGTGATGGCCGTCAACTCATGTTACACATGACACCCAGCTGCAAGTATCTTTTTTCTCAAGTCTCTTTTGCAGTGATGTGACAAGGGGGGTGGGGGGTGGGGGGGAAGGAAAGGGTTGTTTGAGCAGAAATTGGCCAGAGGGGAAAGAGTTAGAGACTTGGTCTCTGCAATATCTGTCTTTTGTTCCTGGGTAGTATTAAACATACACATATATGCATAAAAAACACTAGAGGAAGTGGGATAGCCAAAATGCACGTGGACAGCTTTATAAAGAAATAGGACAAGTATTATGTATAAAGAGTTTTGCAGCCATCTCAAAGTTATTTAAATGTCATTATAACAAAATGAAAGTATAAAATACTATGTATAAAACTACCAAAGCATGCTATCTAAAAACAATAAAATGCATACTAGAGATAGTCCTCAACTTATGACAACAATTAAGCCTAAAACCTATGTTGTTAAGTGAGACATCTGTAAAGTGAATTTTGTCTCATTTTATGACCTTTTTTGCCACAGTTGTTAAGTGAATCACTGCAATTGTTAAGTTAGTTAACACTGTTGTTAAGTGAATCTGGCTTCCCCAATGACTTTGCTTGTGAGGTCACAAAAGGGGATCCCATGACCCCGGGACACTGCAACCATCACAAATATGAACCCGCTGCCAAGCATCTGAATTTTGATCATGTGATCATGGGGATGGCACAATGGTCATAAGTATGAAAAATGGTCACATTTTTTCCAGTGCTGGTGTAACTTCGAATCGTCACTAAATGAACTGTTTTAAATTGAGGATTACCTTTATTTAAAAAATAAACTCTTGATAATCTCATCCCCTCAAACCTGCTTCAAATTCATCCACAAATTCTGAAAGTTCATTGGTAAGGGGGAGAAGAATACATGAATTTTCTATTGGAAGTTTTCTGTGATGGGGCTGTCACTGAAAAGGGCAAAACCTCTGTTCTCCTAATGGCAAAAACAGGATTGCTGGATCATTAATCCATAAAGTGTAATTCTTTTCTGCTTTATTTCCACATTCTCAGTCTTCCAGAGCAATGGCCCCCAACCTTTTGGGCACCAGGGATCGGTTTCATGGAGAGCACTTTTTTAGTGGGCTGAAGGGGTGTGTGGTTCCATGTGCTGTATGCATCCCCCAGAATGGGGCTACACTTGTTTGCTCAGCCCAGTTGCTGGCATCCCCAGGGCCAGTTCACAGACCGGGGGTTAGGGACCAGTAGTGGGATGCCCCTGGTTCGCACCGGTTCTGTAGAACCGGTAGTAAAACTGGTGGGAGGCTCCGCCCACTGACCCCCGATGTCATCAAAATCTGCGCAGAAGAGCGTGCATGCACGCGAGCTGTTGGGAATCCCTGTTCTAGCCAATGCTCCTCACCATGGAATCAAATCTTTTTGAACTCTTGCCATCATTCAGACTCCAGTTCCTGCCTTCACCCATTTCCAGACCTACCCAGTGCCATCTGAAGGACATTGGTTTACTTTCCTATGGCAGGGCTGACTCCACTGGACCCAGTGAACCTTAGGCCTAATCTTATGAGGTTATTTTTATGAGCCTAGAACCAAAAACTGGACATAACCCTGGATATCCTGAGGGACAACTCTTTCCTAAACAATGGTTTGTATCACTGAAGAAATGATGACTATCAAGGGAAATGTCATGTCTTCTTTCTGGTGCCTAATATTCAGGGTGGATAAAAATCGATGATTTTTAAAAATTTAAATCAGATTTTTTTAATTTTTATCAAATTTATTTTAATAAAATGCTTTTGGAGTAAAAATATATCTAAAGATAGTTTTTTATTTAAGATACATTAATAATTTAGTTTATTCAGCATGAAATGAAGCTTAATTATGTAGCATGGGGCTGTATATTCTGCAATATTGGGACTGTCGGTAAGTCAACAGTAGGTCAGAGGAGGAGCCGCTGCAGGACAGAGATGACAGTTGCTCTTTAAAAATTATGATTTAAATCAAGTTGATTTAAATCAAGCCTTTTTACTAGTGATTTAAATTGTGCTAATAGTACATCTCTGATTTGATGCCTAGCCCCAATTCTACAATCTGAGGCAACCATATAGCTGATTGAAATCCCTGAAAAAGTCAAATGTGGATAGTTTGAAAATTAAAAGGCTGAATGTCAAAAAAAAAAGGGTGGGTACTTCCCAGCCATTCATGCAAAGATCTAAATCCACATAGGCCACCATCACAGGTCCTACTGGCTTCTTTTAACTCCCCTTCACATTGTATACAGTTACACTAAACAACTGCCAAGTCCTCATCTTCAGTCTAGGTTCTCTTCTCAAGAAGATCAAAAAATAGATTTTAATTGAAAGAGACAGATCTTTCCAACAGGCCCATATGCCTCGAGTCACCGACAGCGCTTAATCAGGGGCTCTGTTAAGAGAACAAGTGCTTCAAATTAACTTAAAAGTTTATCTTTTTGAGAACCAAGATCTATTCAGAGCACATCCTCACAACCCTCCTCCCAAACACTCCCTACCTCACCTGAGAGATGATTTTAGAAAAGAAAATTCTATTTGTTCAAGCCTTACAAAAGAATATTTCTGCAGCCTGAGAAGGGCAAATGCGTCCGACCAAGCCAAAGCATGCCCACAGCCAAGTTATTTTGGCAACTCACATAGAAAGGCCACACCCCGGTGGTAACATCCCCAGGATTCTGCCTAATTATCCTGCCTCCCTGTGCTCAAGAACAGGATCTGGAACAGGCCAAAGCCTATTAATTCAACTTTGTTTCTCACAGTGGAAAACTCGCGGGTTCTGTGTGTTCCCAAGCAAGAGGAAAAGAGTCCCTTCCTGCTACTTTTCTGCCATTGGTCTTTGGAAACATGTGCCCTCAATGCAAGAGATTACAGGGAATCTTGAAGACTAGCAGCCTCTGACTGACCTGACCTCCAGGAATGTATCTAACCACTTGAAAAGCCATCTGAGCTAAAACCATCCATACTTGTCTTGGCCCACTTGCTACCACGCGCAGCCCTCCTCAAGGCTTGCTTTCTCAGATATTTTCATCTATTGTCTGCCACTTGTGCTTGGAAAGCCCTCACAACTGGATCATGTCTATAAGGCTGCCTGGATGCAACAGGACATTTGGAAAAGAAAAGAAAAAAGAGTGCACTTCTTTTTCACAAGAGCTTTTCTACAGAAGAATAAAAGCAGCCACATGCATAGGGTATATACAGTACTCAAACCCTGCAGCTGGGAGAGAGAAGCCCGGCTCCAACACAGGACCGCCTGAACCTTCAGCAACCTTCAGGGACCAAGCCCAGTCAACGCAAACATAACACCCAAGAACCAAAGGCGTTAACATCGTGGGTTAATAACAGCTAAATAGGGCCCATTCATCGGGACAATCGCAGAGATTTCTCCTCTCCCGCTTTTGCTAGGGGTGTGTGGTGTACATGGGAGAGTCCGCTCAGGAGGGGGCGCCTTAAAATGAGAAGAAAGGATGGAGGGGGAATTTGAAAGAGCAGAAGCGGTCCGGAGGGCGGGCGCGACGGCTCCGCTGTCCGGGCGGGGGGGGGGGGGGAAGCTCGGTAAAACAACAACAAACCAGCGAAGGGTCTGCGAAAGGGGCAGCAGGAAGCGAGGGCAACCTGGCAAAGGCTAGACTCCGGAGGCCGCATCCCGGCGCCGAGGACAAAAGTTGCAAGCGGGGAAGGGGGGTTGGGGAGGGAAAGAAAGAGGCGATTCTCTCTGGCCAGGAGGAGCGAGGGATGCCTGGACTTCCACAAAAGAGGGAGTCGGAGGACGCAGAGGGAAGAAGCCACCCCGCGCTTGGAGGAACAGCAAGCGGCGAGCGCCCAGCGCAGCCGCCTGACTCACCTCCCGGCTCCGGCAGGCGCCAAAAAGCGGCGGCGAGGTCTCCTCTCAGCCGGCTATCGAAGCCCGAGCGACGTCGGCAGCAGGAGGCAGCCGGGTCGAGCAGAGGGGCTGACGAGCAGCCTCCATGGCCCGCCTGCCCGACCTCCCGCCCAGTCGTCGATGCGATCCAGCTGTGCCTTGGATGCAGCGGAAAGGAGGCGCGGCGCCCGGCGGGCTCAGCGGCGCTTCCTCCGGCAGGGGGTGCGCCCCTTTCTTCGACAGCCCGCCCCTCTCGCTGCCTTGGCTCGCAGGGAGCCGGGGCAGGACGGGATTCATGGGCTCTTCCCTCTTCTGTTCCCACCCCGCGGGAGGCAGCAGCCGGCGCAGCAGATCCGCAATAAGCTAAGGGGCCGTGAGGAGGGGCGTGGGTGGCAGATTCGTATCGCCCAAGGGCCGCTTATCAATAAAGTGTAAAACGCCCTAAGGATTAAAATATCAACACAGAATAACGCTATCCCCACACAAGCCCCCGACTACAAAAGGTGCCCTCCCTGGCTACCTCAACAGTGCTTAGCCTTCGCAATAGACGCTCGGGGTGCGGGGGTGGGGAATCCAAGCGCTAGCAACCAACACAACGACCCTCCAAGGTAGGTCGCGATTAATTCTCAATGTGGACAGAGGAGGGCTGAAGTCACCGGGCGAGTTGCAGGTAGCGGCAAGGCTCGAATTTACTGGGGTAAATCCCTGGATTTTAGTTCAGCCTCGCAAAAAAATAATAATTCGGGATTAAATGCGGAAGGGGGAGGGGCGTTCATGAGAGTCGGGTCGCTCCTTGTTCATTTAAAAAAAATGATTGATTGAAATTTACGGTAATGAGAGCGATCAAAAGGGCGGGAGTGGGATGGCAGAACAACTACTGGCGGCAACTACTCGCTTATATTAACTGGATCGCAACAGGCTCTTAGACCAACATACCGCTCCTCAGTTTATTGTGCAATCATAGGCTACAAAATTATAGCCGCGCAGCCCAGCAGTTACTTCTATTGTCCTGGCAGAATGCTGAAAGCTTGTTTTCCGTGCAAAAAATGTGAGTGGAACAATAAACGGAATTCTTGTGAGTCTTTCAATGTGGGTAAACCTTAAACAGAATCAAACGAAATGCCAATTGGAGCGGATTTGTTCCGAAGCCGGGGGGTGGGGGTGGGGGGAAACCAAAGCCAAATCTCAGCAAACCCGGAGTTTGGTGAGCAATCGGGAGATTCCACTTCATGAAAACTTGAGGGAGGGATGAGTAGCGTGTTGTTTTGCGGACAGGCGATTCTGACTTCATGATTTTAGCAAGGCTTGGTCCGGACGGTGCTCCAAACAACCACACTCGAAATGCTTTTCATTGTTTTGCCTTCCCCATCGTTGGAGCGTTGCAAAGAGCTTTTGCTCTGATGTTCTAGATTCTGGATTCCTGGTTTAGTCGTGGCATAGTTCCTTGGAAAAAGATGGATATTGCCCTTCTTCTCCTTGCTGCTGCGTGCTCTACTTACTTCCAGCAACCCCGCCCCCTTTTATTAGTTTGTTTGCTTGTTCAATTTCTCAATCTATGTCTCTGGGCAGCCTACAATTCAACCTTTTGGTATTTTCTGTGGGTTTGATATCAGACGAGCAGAGCTTTTTAAGAGACTTCATTAATCATAGCTCCTTGCTAGGGAGATGTGCCTATTTATTTATTAGTTTTGTATGCTACTGAATCTCCCAAGACTTCCAGCAGCTAACAACAATAAAAGCATGCAATACAAATAATGAAAATGTGAATGCAGTTAATATATAGACATATATAAAACAACACCTCGGAAAGCAAACCCACAATTGATGAGAACCCTTTACAGGTAATCCTTGATTTATAGCCATTCATTTAGCAATTGTTTGAAGTTGCAATAGCACTGAAAAAAGTGATGTACAAGGGAATCAATGGAAATTCTAGTCCCAATTGGGGTTGTAAGTCAAGGACTACATTTAGCACCTAAATGTCTTCTGGAAGAGTTGCTTTTTAACCAGACTCCGGGGGGAACTCTAGAAGGAGCTAGTATAGCTTCCAAGGAGAGGCTGCCCCAAAGTATGGGAGCATTATTAGAAAGAATCTCCTAGCTCAGCTCCCCACACTTCATGAACATGGTACACCACTCATATTTTTCTCTAGGGGATGGGGAGATCTCTTGGATGAGTTGATGAGGTCAGAGAAGACAGTTCTCCAGGCACTTGGGCTGTATGTAATTTTCATACCAGTAGGAAGATACTTGTTTCCCTTTTTAGAAAACCTTAGCTGGATAAGATATCTAAACATTTTTTAAGTGAGGCCACTTAAAAACAGCCTGACTGGCTGTTCAGTGCATGAATTTTTTAAGAGAAAATGTATGCATCCTTCTGCAACAACAAGTATATCAAAGCCATTAAAAGTCCAGAGAATACTTAATTCTGTAATACAGATATTACATGCCATTTCTCCCTTCCTTTCTTCTAAAACCATTCCTCCAAAAATCAGACTATTTCTTCCCTCCAAAAGAGGAAAAAAAGGGGGAAGCTTTTTCCTTTTTAACTAGAGTTAATCCTAACATTGCATTAGAATCTGGTGAAAGCCTACTGGTTTGCACCGGTTCAGGCGAACCAGTAGTAATAAAAGCTACCAGTTTGGCGAACCAATAGTAAAAAAAAGCTACCAGTTCCGACGATCAACTGTGTCGCAGCTGGAAATCCTGCTTTCTAGCAAATCTAAATAGCTTGGACAGCTGTTCCCCCCTGCTGTTCTACTTACCTTGTTAAGCACCCTTTTTCTGCATGAAGCGCGAGTATGGCGTGCACTGCACATGTGTGTGCAGCATACGTTTGGTGCGCACTGCGTGCACATGCATGCAGTGTGTATTTGGTGTGCACCACACATCCTTATACAGCGTGTGTTTGGCATGCACTGTGCATTTGGTGTGCACTACACATGCATGTACGCAGCATGCATTTGGCATGCACCAGGCATGTGTGGGCAGCGAACCGGTGGCAAACCACAGAGGATTTCATCAGTGATTAGAATCCATTTTTGGTTCCATGGTTTAATTTAACAGATGGAACTAGTCATTGCCAACCTGTTCCTCAGACAAGGCAGCCTACGAGACAAATGTTGCTGAAGATCACATCTGGTTTTCTTTTCTTCACTGAAATATCACAGACTAGCTCAATAACACTGCTTCCTCAAGTGCAGCAGCAAATGGAGCCTAAGCTTTCTGACTCAAGAAGAAGAATATCCTAATTCTTATATTATCAAAAGCAACTCATCTCACACATGCCTCCTTCCTACAATACATATTGACACTTACTGTAGTCTTGCTCCTTGTGAGAAGGAAAATGTAAGGCAGGGGTGTCAAACTCAAGGCCCGCAGACTGGATCTGTCCCATGGTGTGCGTAGATCTGGCCCATGGGGCTGCCCTGGAAACAACAAAGGACCAGCCTGCGGTGCCTTTGCCAGTGAAAATGGAACTCTTGAGCTCCATGTGTGGCCCTCCCGAGTTCCATTTTTGCTGGCAGAGGGTTGCAGGAGGCCATCACAGCTGAAAACGGAGCTCGGGAGCTCATTTTCATGACAGAACGCTCAGGCCACCACCAGCACCCTGGACATGAGTGATGTCAAGCTGGCCACAGCCATCCTGGCCACACCCACCCCAGCCCCTCGAGGTCAAACAACTCTGATGCGGCCCTCAGTGAAATCAAGTTAGACATCCTTGATGCAAGGGAACAATGTTCAGGATGTTTAGGAAATATGTATAATGGCTTTAGTTTATTCTGGGACACACACAAATGGCCTTTTAAAATTCTTTACCAATTTTGTGGGCCATGTTTGGGCAGAGCAAGATAAAGGGACTTATCCAGAATTATATATTTTTCTTAATCTCTGTCCACCGTTTTTTCATGATTGGCTCATTTTCTAACTTTATCCCTTTTTAAAATTAATTTTAAAAAATTGGCAAGAGCAGAAGGAAGGTGGGGAAAAGTTTAGGCCCCGAAGCTTCGGGTTATGCAGCTACAATTTCTAATGTGTTCACAGATAAAGAGCTTTGGGTAGAAGACTAGAGAATTAAATAATACTTTAGAAAGTGCAGTTTTATTTGCTCATATAACAAGAGCTATATTTTAAAAATACAACGGGAACCTTCAAATTCCAAATGGGCCGTTGTGTTTAAAAATAAAATCTTTGAAATTGGCCGGCATGGTATATTCAGTAGACCATGCCTAATATAGACCCGGTGATCTCTGGAGCTGCATCACCAACTCAGTAAGAAATGTCTGTTGAATATTTTTTTTAACTTTTTTTATTTATTTGCATGTATTTATTTTATCATACTTCTAGACTGCTCCTGTCAAAAAAACCAACAACGTGATGTTAGACATCTGGGTTTTTCCCTTGTGATTCTGCCCCATTGATTCTTTTAAAAGGAACTCTTGGGGGAGAAGGACTTTTTTTAAAAAAACACCCCAATTCCCTGAAGTTCCGTGTTTCATAATCAACCTGAGGTACAGCACATCATTCTGAGAAACATCCCCATTGCCATTAGTGTAGGAAATTTTTAAAACACAAGAGGAACAGCTGGTAACCAGCTGCATTTAGAAGACCAATTTCAGGGCACTGACGCTGCTGAGGTCGGCATCAAAGAGGAGTTGAGAAAATAAACAAAGCAGTGGTTTTATGGGAAATGGAGGCTTTATAAAACTGGTGTAGCATGAAGTATAGATCAGCTTATGGAAAGGGCTTTATTGTTTTTTAAAAAAATTATTTAGTTTTTATTAAATCTCTTATTTTTAATTTCTTTTCAAGACAATAATCTTTCCTTTTATAGTAAGACAGTATCAGCACAGAATCAAATTCTGTGATATACCAATAAATGAAATCTGAGTCCTATGTAAACACTTTTAAACTTTATATATTCCACACTGTTTTATGGCTGTTCTATATGTTCCCCTCTCAGCACTGTCTATGTAATTAGATATTGAGCCTATTGGACAGTTTCTAGGTGCGCTACAGTTAGGTACAAATTCATACAAATTCAGGTTCTCCTGTGTAACTTTTCAGGCTAGTGACTCTTTCTTGAGGATAAGAAATATGATGTCGTCCTCTTTTCTAGGGTGCATCAGAAGTGATGTTTCCTGACTTGGTCTGGCTCAGGAGGTGTCTTCTGATTTGTCTGCTTTGCGGCTCATTTTAGGCAACTGCTCAACTTGGTTACTATGTGCTCTGGCAGGAATGTCCCCCTCCTTTCCAATCACTGCTCATCCCTCCCATGGCCATTTTCTTTACAAGTTCAACAGTGGGTGAAAAGCTGGGCATAGTTGTTGTTGTTTTAGCCACTGCATTGAAAAAAAGCATTTAAAAAAAGCAGTACAATAAAAGGATGGATTTGTCTTTGTTTGAACCAGTTTTTTTTTTAAATTCAGCTACTTTCCCCTTTCAGCCCAAGAGATAGGAAAAATGGTTAAACTATGATACATGTATCTTTCCTCCCCTTCTTTAACTAGTCCAGGAGACATAAAAAAGCAGACATATCCACCCACCCTAGACTTGCAGAACATCAGGCCATCATAGTAACCAAAGTGGCTCAGGCTGGCTTAATTTCCAGCTGGTTTACCAAGGAAATCCCACAGTTTTAAGCTGTAGTGGAGAAAAATCCTCTGGAAGCTCACCCAGTCCAACTCAAGAGTTGACATATGAACCTATATTGTCCCTATAGTTTAAAGTTACGAAACCCATGGAAGGATATATTTGTAGGAGGTTGCCGCAGTATTTATTATTATTATTATTATTATTATTTATTAAATTTATATACCACCCTACTCCTGAGGGACTCAGGGCGGTGAACAGCCAAAATAAAATACATGTAATACAAATATTAAAAACATTTAAAATATATTAAATATTATGGCCCAAAAAACCAAATTAAAACCAATTTTAAAACCCAATTTAAAATTTAAAACAATTTAAAAGAGGTTAGGCCAGGCCAGCCTGCTGGAAAAAGAACGTTTTAAGAGCACAGCGGAACGTGCGCAGATCTGGGATCTTCCATATCTCCGGGGGGAGCTCATTCCAAATGGTAGGTCACTCATGCCCTTGTCACCTCCCGCCTGGACTACTGTAATGCTCTCTACATGGGGCTCCCCTTGAGGAGCACCCGGAGGCTCCAGCTGGCGCAGAGTGCGGCCGCGCGGGTGGTGATGGGAGCGACGTGGCACTCTCATGTGACACCGCTCTTCGCGAGCTGCACTGGCTCCCGGTGGTCTTCCGGGTGCGCTTCAAGGTGTTGGTTACCACCTTTAAAGCGCTCCATGGCTTAGGACCTGGGTACTTACAGGACCGCCTACTACCTCCAATAGCCTCCCACCGACCGGTACGCTCCCATAAAGAAGGACTCCTCCGGGTGCCGTCGGCCAAACAATGTCGACTGGCGGCCCCCAGGGGGAGAGCCTTCTCTGTGGGAGCACCCACTATATGGAACGATCTCCCCCCAGAGATTCGGCGGATCCCGGACCTTCGTGCTTTCCGCCGTGAGTTAAAAACTTTTTTATTTCATCAAGCGGGCCTGACATAGTATCTCCCCTTTTTATAAGAAAATTTTAAATTGTATAATCCAAATTTTTAGATCTGGGATTTATATATTTTTTTAAAAAAATGGGTTTGAATTGTTGGGCAATTGTTTAATTTGGTTTTAATTTGGTTTTAAATTTTGTATTTATGTTTTTTATCTCTGCCTGTTCACCGCCCTGAGTCCCCTTGGGGAGAAGGGCGGTATATAAATCAAATAAACCATAAACCAGGTGCCCCCACAGAGAAGGCTCTCCCCCTGGGGGCCGCCAGCCGACATTGTTTGGCCGACGGCACCCTGAGAAGTCCCTCTCTATGGGAGCGTACTGTTCTGTGAGAGGCTACTGGTGGCAGAAGGCGGTCTCATAGGTACCCTGGCCCTAAGCCATGGAGCGCTCTAAAGGTGGTAACCAAGACCTTGAAGCGCACCCAGAAGACCACCGGGAGCCAGTGCAGCTCGCGCAGGAGGGGTGTCACATGGGAGCGCCACGTTGCTCCCATAACCACCTGTGTGGCCGCATTCTGGACCAGCTGGAGCCTCCGGATGCTCCTCAAGGGGAGCCCCATGTAGAGAGTATTGCAGTAGTCTAGGCGGGAAGTGACGAGGGCATGAGTGACCATGTTTAACAAGTCCCGATCCAGAAAGGGACACAACTGGCGAATCAGGCGGACCTGATAAAAAGCCCTCCCGGCCACAACCGTCAAGTGCTCTTCTAAAGACAGCTGTGAGTCCAGGAGGACACCCAAGTTGCGAGCCCTCTCTGTGGGGGCCAACGACTCGCCCCCAATAGTCAGTGATGGCGCCAACTGACTATACCGGGATGTCGGAAACCACAGCCATTCGGTCTTGGATGGGTTGAGCCATGTCTGCTTTTGGGCTTCCTGGACGGATCTGTCAGGCTGTTCTTATGATACAATGGCAGACTAGACTCTATATGCTGTTGGTTTGACTTAGCATAACTCTTCTTACCTTCTTCTGGTTCAGATTCCTGAATGGCATTTCCAGGGTTGCTCTTGCACTATGGATTATCCCTGATGATATCTACAGTGGCAGCTGGAATGTCCTCAGTTAGATGGACCCTGGTATTCACTCAGACATGCCAAGTTCTGACATCAGCTCTGGGCTGAAGACCAAGGTATTCATACTGTGGAAAGGTCAAATGAAGGGAGACAGATCACATCACAGTCTCTGGGCAAAGCAGGGCCAGATCAAAGCTTGGTTCTATAGCTAGTTTATAATTCCTTAATAAATTAAGGAATTTATGGATGGGATGTGTTTCTATATTGATCTATCAGCATGGCATTTTCCCATGCATAGAGACTTTTGAGAACTGTATTTACAGTTTGCATCATGATATGAGTCCACACTATGCCAGGAGAATTATTGGACAGAAACGGCAACCAGGGCCAGACTCCTGGCATTGCTCGCTATCTCAGGATACTCTCCCCGCCCTCCTCTCTCTTTTTTCTATGATAATAAATGTAGCTACTTTGATATGTAAGAGTAGTGGCAGGATGGTTGAGAAATGTTTTTAAATAAAATGCTAAAAATAAACGTGAAAATGCAAAGGAAATGAAAATAATACCAAAAATCCTGAAGATGCTGTACCAGATGTTTTTGGCATCTTGTACACTTCATTTGTCCTTTTCATGTTTTTAAAACTTTACAGGATTGAGCAAGCTTCTGTGACTAAAGGCCCAAGTACAGCAGCAACTCTCTCACGATTCTACCCAGCCTCCACACCCCACCCCCACTTTTCAGATCATTCCACCACCTCCAGCAATGCTGATAAAATCGGCAAAGAACTTAAAGGAAGTCCTTTTTTTTCCAGGGATTTTTAGAAGGACACTTCAAGTTAGAGAGAAATTATTATTTTACATATGTTTAATGGATTATCAGTGGTAGCATGTTAGGATTCTATATGGTATATATAATGTTAGAACCAGTTGTCCA
>WNWU01014938.1:0-25035 GCA_012654045.1 Ptyas mucosa | reverse complement strand
TTTAAAAGAAAAAAAAGCCTCTGACAATCAGGCAACTCAGCTGGGATCATCAGAGCCTTTTAAAGACATTTTTTCCCTATAAGAAAAAATGCTTTTAAAAGCATCTGACTATCCCAGCTGAGCTGCGCGATCATCAGAGGCTTTTTAAAAAACTTTTAAAAGCATTTTTTCAGCTGAGGAAGTTGTAGGAAAAATGCCTTTAAAAATTAAAAAAAAAAGTCTCTGATGACTGCACGGCTCAGCTGGGCATGTGGGGGGGGAGGGGCGCAGGGATTTTTGCCACCCGTTCTCCGAACCACCTGCCCCCATCACTACTGGATCGGGCGATCCGGTCCGAACCGGGAGCATTTCACCCCTGCAGTAATGCATAGATTGTGTTCAGCGCATTTGCTCAGAAGTAGCAGGCCATTACCATTTAGTTTTCCCACATCATGTCTCCCAAGGACTCTGTTCCAGTTGTTACTGTCTGTCCCCACACTAGCATTGAAATCACTCAGAATCACGAGTTTGTTGCTGGCAGAAGGGTTGTTCAAATAATCTGGTTTAGGTCATTGTATGTACAGCTTTCCGTATCTTCATCTGGACTCGTGAGAGTTGATGCGTAGGCACTGGCAGCGGTGATATAATGGGACATGCTGAGCAGAAAGTGGAACTTCATTAGGAATTCATTTATTCTAGTGGGTAAAATAGAAATGTTCTTCCGCAGGCAGTTTTTATTGCAAAATCCTCTCCATGAGTTCTGTTATCAGTCTGTGGTTTCCTTTTCCAAAATAACATATAACCACTGTTTTGCTTCCTGTAATGAACTCTGGTCTGCCCGAAGTTCGGCTGCTATGAGACTGTTCGTCTTTCAGGCTATGATACCTTGTCTCTATCCAGCAAAGTCCAGATGCTCCAGGTTCCAAAAATGAGTTTTCTTTGATTCTGTTTTCTTGATTCTTGACTGCCAAGGAAATGATCTGCTACCTTGGTTAACTAGCCAGATGTTGTTGTGAGGCAGGCAATGTTTAGGGTACCGTTTCTAACCCCCTGACTCATGTGAGGGTGAACAATGGTATCCTAGGTACTGGGATGAAGGACAACTGGTCCAAGGATCACCCACATGAAGTTTTACGACTAAACGGCCTGTGGCCATCTTCACCTGTTGCTTTGCCACTCACTCCCCCATCACTACAGGACTCCACAAATTGGGCTTGGACTGGGAGGATTTGTAGATGAGTTGTTGATGAAGACAAATTGCACAACAGAAACTTGTGTGATGGAGTTTTAAGTGGAACAGCTTTTTCTTTTTCTCTCTGCCAAACCCAATTCATTTTGAAGCCTGGGCCCATTAAGGCACAGTGCTCGACAGCCAAGCATGGCCCTTGCCTTGATCCTGGAGAAATGCCCTCCCCACCACCTCCAATTTAGGAGGCAGTCTCTAAAATTTTCTGCAGCAGCAATTACAGTCTGGGGAGGGCCAGGAGGAAAACCTCCCAAGGGAAGGGTTGGTAGGAAAGGAAAAGGGCCAGCAGAGACCATTCCTGGAAATTTCCTCTTTCCTTGAAGTCATGGATCAGGGGTGTTTCTGGCTAAACAGGTAGTTTCCCTCTCCCCCCCCCATTGTTAGTGATTGGAATTTAGTTGTTAGGTACACTGCTTCACATACAAAAGGCCTTTTGTATTTGTACTGAATAGCAAGACCTGAAAGACGTATTTTTTCCTAAGCATCGGCTAGATAATTTGATACACTTTCCCAACTAACCCTTGTCTTAGCTCACAAACACTGTTTTCCTGCCACTGTTTATCTAGCAGTAAAAAATTGTTTTTCAGAGTTCTAGACTATTCCCAGCAGCAAAGAGGGGCAGGACATTACAGCAGGAAAGAAGAATTGTATCCAGAATTGAAAGGAGGAGCTGTGATAATTTTGTTTTATGTTAGGTGAACATGGACTTTTTGTTATTGTAACCATATTGCTCAAGTAAGGTAGGATAATCATCTTCTGAGCTTATGTAGATATGATCCACACACACAGTATCCTTTTCCATCTATTCAGTCTGGCATTAATTCACCTAAAGTTTCTTAAGTATTGCTCTCCTTAAAGCACTATGTCCACAAGATCTGGTTGTTGGGGTGCTGGGGTGTAACCCCTAGTGTGGGTTTTTATTTTAATATAGGAGACAAAGGTGACTTAGAAAGCAATAGAATAGTTGAAATGCTACATCTCTCTTCGATAAACATTGGAAGCATTCCCACATACTGGTATGTGAATAAGTGTGCATTGTGTGTTTGTCCTATTTGCTACAGTTTTTGAGTGCAAGTTTTGTAAATACTCCTGACCACTGTATATTCCTGAGAAGCTTGGTTTCTCTTGAAAACACCTAGCTCCTGACTCACAGTGTAAATATTATATATTTCTCCCCATATATATTAAAATGAAGGGAGGAGATGGGGACAGGGGAGAAATGGCTAGTACTTGGTTAGCAATAAGTGAAACAAAACCGGCTGAGAAGGCAACAGTTAGGCTAATAAATATAAGAATGGTAAGCAGGCCTAAGTTTATCCAGGCCAAACAACCTGATTTTAGTGCAGGGTTTGGAGTGGTGGGAAAAAGGTGATTCATTCATTCTGCTGGCTGGTTTTCCGGTCAAAATCTCCCCCTGCTTTAGTTTCCAACCTTCAGAGCAATAAAAAGAAGAGATTGTAGTAATTATTTTATCATTTCCTTGTGGTCAATAATGCAACTAGGGAGTACAGTAGTGTTATCACAACTTGAACTTACTGTTTGGATTAATTGACCTTTTTCCTTTGTTGCTGCTGCAATTAAATTGGAATGTTTTCTTCCTTGGGATTAATTAGCACATGTGTTGTCTTCTTGTCCCATGACATTTTCACCACTCCGAAGGAGGACAATATGTTCTCTAACTTGCTCTCCTTTATGCTATTTTCCCTCAAGAAGATACACTTCACCTTAGCTGGTTTTATGATGACTGTAGTTTCCCTGCATTACCTAAAACAAATGTTGATTATGACACTAAGCAGTTTCTATCATTCAGCTGCATGAAGGTTAGAAATCTGGCTGCCAAAATCCAGGCAGCCACTGCAGGTCAGCAACGTTTTCTACCAGTAGCCTGCCAAGGAGTGCTTGTTTGGAGTTTGGCATTTTGGATCAAATTACCCCAAACTCTATTCATTTCTTCATTTGTATCTTGCCTTTTATTATTTTTACAAACATATCCAAGATGTCTTTCTCCTCCTATTTTCCCCATAACAACAAACCTGTGAGGTGAGATGGGTTAAGAGAGAATGTTGGGGCCAAAGTCACCCAGCTGACTTCCATAGCTAAGGAGGAACTAGAACTCACTGTCTCCCACTTTCTGGCTTGGTGTCATAAGCACTAGACCAAACTGGCTCTCTCTATAACTGGACAGGGTGACAGAACTTGCTGGGAGGAGTGTGAGGGAGAGGGAGAATGAAAGAAACCCCTCAAATGATGCCATCAGATCTAGCAAAGGGTTAGCAACTAAAAGGACGAGACAGGCAACTAGGGGAAAGAAAGCATAAAGTGATTTCCAGTGTGCAAGTACAAAGCTGTAAAACTCTGAACTTGGCCAATGTGCACATATTGCTCCTGTACAGATATGTAGTGTCACATAGAGTAACACTACAAACAGGTACATTACAACTAGCGGAATTCACAAATATGTTGTTCCTGGCAATAAAATACATGCAAATACCTGTCTAACATGCCTTCTTTCTCTAGCACTTATGTGAGTCAGCCAGTATTCAAAAATATTGTACTGCTTTCTCCCTGCTATTCCAAATGCCCCACAGCCTCTGAGTTTGAATACATAACTTTTTTCAAGTAGGGCCTTTACCAATTTAATATCTCCCAGATTGAGAAGCAGTTTGGATGCTGCTTTGGCATTCAGGTTACTCTAAGGAGTAGTCAGAGGTATGTATTTTCAGGAAACATCAAAAGAAGACAAGATTACAGTAATCACTACTGCCTGGCTGAAGGCTGCCCTCCCTTTTGACATGTGTGACGTGTAAAAGGAGATGAGGTTTCTATCACATGGGGCTATTTTGAGTATTTTGATGACCCATGTGGATCTCCTAAGAATAGATAACTTCTCTAGTTGGACATTATGTTTAGTTTTAATTTGTTTTATCTCTCTGTTTTCAGAAGACTTACCTTTTCTATTCTTATTTATCTGCACAAGTAAGGCATTTTACACAATTTGAAACCAAATTCAAGTTTTACTGTTCTCTTTATTACTTTCTTGGGTATTAATGTATAACTGAAAAACACTCTTTTCCTCCCAAGATAACTATATCAAACAAAACAGTTTATATCAGATCAGTACCATCTTGTAGCCTGCTGAGAGTGTGGGATGCATTTGTAAAGATTGGCTTCATATATCATATTGTTTAAAGTTTGTTTTCATTCAATAAAATTTGATTTTGTTTATGTCTTGTGAGATTGGTTTAATTCCTACAGGGTGAAAGACTGAGACCAATACTATAATAACGTATTTCACTTTATATTGCAAGGATAGGTGAGTATACTATTTTGTACTTTCCATTTTTACCTTTTAATTACCACAAGGCCTGGAATAGGAACCCTGTCTACCACATAGAACAGGGCTGGGTAGCTTGCCAAATAGGATTTTTCCTGGAAGATAGGCAATACAAGTTGTAACTACTGAGCAATTACACAGAAGGGTGGAGGCAGATTTTTTTAGACCTAGAGGATTTCTGGGAGAGGAGTTAGAGGCCTGCAGCCTTTCATCCTGGGGCCTGGCTGTTTCAGATGCCAACTGAACAACACATTGTACATTTGAAACAATTACAGCCATAGCAGGTTCTCAGATTTAAAGGAGGCTGATCCAGCTCTGTTAATCCTCTTCTGAATCTGATAGAATATAAAATGCAAAAATGTCAGAATGTCTCCCAAATACTTACGCAGTTGAAATTATAGAATGCAATTAAGTAAGACAATAGGAAATTTATCCCCAGCTCTCCCACATTTTTTAAAGGACCAAATCAGCAAAGTGAATTCCACTTGAGAGGTGCTGGCACTCCAAGGCAGGATTTCTCTATTTAGATGACAACCAGATTGGTTCATCTATCATATTGATTCATGTTTAACCATAGTTTATTTAATGTGCTAAATCATATTCAAAGTTTGCAAATTATAATGGCAGAATTCACAACCAAGGTAAACTCTCTTGGTCTTCTGCAAATCAGGGCACAGGGAATCATGCAACTATGGGTCTGGCTAGTTCCTTGAGAGCCCCTCCCAGATGCTTGTAATAATCCAACATTAAATGGCCACTTTAGGATTTTTCCCCTTTTGATGTTTAATTATCGTTCTATGATTTTAATTTTTTTTAACACAAATAAGGCTTCAGGGTTTATGGATCTGGCCAAATGCCACAAAAAAGTAAGACCTTCCCCCCCCCCTTTCTCAAATGTATAATGTTCCTCTTTGCAGGTGACCATCCTAGGGAGCATGAAGGGGCAAACCAAAAAAATTTGAGCGGTGACCTCGTAACTCAAACTCCATTCTTTATGTATTTGCATGCCATACAATGGAAACATGAAAGGGAGAAGCTTATGCAACTGTATCACAACATGGTTTGTATTTTGGCATCCATGATTAGGAATGGAATCCATGATGGCTGTAATGTAATACTTGCTACAATGTTTGTGATGGCAACCTGATAGCTTTCAATCACAGTCTCTTGCCATTAGCCATGTTGGCTAGGAGTTATAAGAGCTGATCCCAACCATCAGGTGGCCAACGGATTGCCTGCTTCTAGGGTATAGAGCTGCAATTTTAAGCATACTGATCAGTGGTGGGTTCCTCCCGGTTCGGCCTGGTTCGGCTGAGCCGGTAGCAGTGACGATATGACATCACCGAATCGGTTCTGTTTGTTCAGGAGATGGGCCCCCTGCCCCCCTGCATTATTCTTACCTTTTATTTGGCCCCGCCCCCAATCTATTGCTGCCTCCCAAGTCCCAGCTGATCGGTTAGAAGGAAAAAAACTGTTTAAACTCTTGCCGCAGGGCTTCAAAGGGCCGCCCTACAGCTGATCAGTGTTAAAAGGCAGTGTTGTGGTAGACCAGTGCCTCAAAAACAAATAAGGAGACCGGTGCCTCCAAAAACAAATGAGTAGACTGGTGCCTCCAAAAACAAATGGGTAGACTGGTGCCTCCAAAAACAAATGAGTAGACCGGTGCCTCCAAAAACAAATGAGTAGACTGGTGCCTCCAAAAACAAATGAGTAGACTGGTGCCTCCAAAAACAAATGGGCAGACCGGTGCCTCCAAAAACAAATGAGTAGACCAGTACAGCTCTGCAAGCAGTTAAAAGCCTGGTAGACCAGTACCTCTGCTAAATCCTAAAGAATTGTCTCATGACCATCAAGCCACACCCACAAAATAAGCCACACCCACAGAACGGGTAGTAACAAAATTTAGAACCCATCCCTGATACTGATCCACGTATATGTTCTGTTGATAGGATTGGCTAATTCAGGAACCTCAGACAGCTGCCTAGGTAGATGCATGTCACCTTTAAAAGAGAATGGAATAAAATAAATATTTTATACTGCTAGGAATGAATGGGGGAAGAGGGGGCATGAGGAAAGGGTATCTTGGGAGATTGGGCATGTTCTGCTTTTTAATATTTTTTGTCTTAAAACGTGCTGCTTGGTACTGAAAGTCTCCCACTTGCTGATAGTAGACAACTACTTAGAAAATGAGCAATCGAACATTGTATAGCTGCAGAACCGGTGTCCAGAGTGTCACAAACAGTCAGAAGTGATTGGATGACCACAACTAAAGAAGACAACATTTTGACAGGAATTTACTAACATGGATTACTGGAAAATACTTTTGCGGACTACCTCTAAACCAGGTGTAGCTGAAACAGAGTTGGCTGATGGTCCTCTTTCCAAGCAATACAGATAACATAGAACAGTCTTTCTCAACCTTGGCAATTTTAACATGGGTGGAATTCAGCTCCCAGCTTTGCTGTCTGAGGAATTCTGGGAGTTGAAATTCACCCATCTTCAAGTTGCCAAGGTTGACAAACATTGTCATAGAACAGTGATGGCTAACTTTTTTGCTATCGTGTGCCACAAGCGGGGGGTTGCGCAGGGGGGTCGTGCGTACACGTGCCCACACCCATAATTCAATGTGCCTCACCTCCTGTGCATGCACATGCCACCCCCCGCGCTGCCCCCGCTTTTGGCATGTGATGGCCCAGTGGGCTCGGTAGGCCTGTTTTTTGCCCTCTCCAGCCTCTAGAGGCTTTCTAGGAGTCTGGGGAGGGCAAAAATGGCCTTCCCCACTCCCCTGGAGACCGTCCGGAGACCAGAAACGGCCCATTTCCCAACTTCCGGTGGGCCCGAAAGGCCCGAAAATCAGCTGGCCAGCACACACATGCGCACTGGAGCTGAGCTAGGGCAATGCTCGTGTGCCCACAGATATGGCTCAGTGTGCCACCAGTGGCATGTGTGCCATAGGTTTGCCATCACAGTCATAGAAGGTATACCTCCCTGGATGATGACATGTATGCATGCGTACAGAGATGTACAACTTGCTTTAGAGGAAACTACTTTTTTTAGTAAGATGTCCAGAAGTATGAAAAAACACTTGAGTTGAGATGATCAACCTGTATCCCTGGTTGCTTGAGAAAATACTTCTCCATCCAAAATCTGGAACAATCCTGAAATCCTATTGTCCCAATCACCAAGCTGCAGGCACAAATACCTAAAACTGAAGAGAAATTTGCTTAGACAGAACTTCTGTAGACTATTTCTCTGCTCAATCTTGGATTGCATCTTGGATGGAGCAGAAAAGTAAATTTTTATGAAAAACACATCTCTGAACTATAATATTATAATTCCTCCCCCCTCCCCCGTAGACATTAAAAAATAGTCTAGGCTTGTTGGGTCTGCAACAGTTGCTAGTTTGTGTTATAATGGTTCAGCAGAGGTGCATCTTCCTGTTTCATTTAGATATTACTGTTCTGACTTAGTCTTCCTTAGAAATTAAGCCGTACATAGTCCCGGCAAACCTCTTTACTTCATACGGCTGTAAATTATTTCATTTACAGTCTGCAAGACTTGATAAACAGTCTTTCAGAGGAAGGTTATCACACGGGCCTGAGTAGCACAGTAGACTAAGGCACTGATTAACATTCAGCTGCCTACAATTACTGCAAGTTCTAATCTCACCAGGCTCAAGGTTGACTCAGCCTTCCATCCTTTCTAAGGTAGGTGAAATGAGGACCCAGATTGTGGGGGCAATAAACTGATTTTGTATAAATATACAAAAGTATGAAGGCTATTGCTTAACGCATTGTAAGCTGCCCTGAATCTCCGGAGAAGGGCGGCATATAAATCAAATAAATTTTTTTTTAAAAAAACATCCACCTATCTCGTGGAACACTGCTAAAGACCTAATTTCCAGACACAGGGCAAGGCCAAACTTGGCACAGAGGCACAAACAGTAGTTTCAAATCTTGAATCGGCCAGATGGAACTAATTGCTTCCCGCAAAAGCTCACATCCCATTCGCTTCTCTTTTATGTCTTATGGGAGGGGCCAATCATTCCAAGCCTTACTCCCAAGTCGACCCTGTTTCCTTAATTGTTCCTCTCTCCTGGCAGCTCTGCACATGCGCACACTGGGAACAGGCTCACGCTCTTCTTCTGTCTCGCTGATGTCAGACTCTGGAGACAGCAAAGAACTACCAGATGGCCTTGGCCCGCTCTCTGCCTCAGACTCAAAGCCATCGTCCGAGCCTTCTCCAGACTCCAGAACTGGCCCACATTCCTCCCCAACCTCCTCACTGTCTGAATCTGGCGGGCCACAACAATTACATACATACAGTATGTAGCCTGAGTTTGCAGGAATACAGCTGCTATTTTTCAGATGCCATGTTGCCTCTTTGTTCAAATTATCCTGAAAGTGTGAGTGGGAACCTGTTGCAACTTTTGATTTGTTCTTGTTCTGTCTTTCCACCGCAGCCCACTGAATGCCCTCCTGGGAAAAGGACCCTTCTTAAGTGTTGCATCTGAAATGCTTGCTGAACATGTAATAATTATCTAACAAATAAAATACAATTCTGCACATTTTTCTGTGGTTGATTGAAGAGTTCCTTCATGGTCTCTCCTTTATGTGATACATTCATTGAGAATTTATTGGTTTATTATTGTTTAACAACCCCTAGTAAAGACATGTTCTGTAAATTTATGTTGGGAGAGTTTCATGGTAATTTTCAATGAGTTTAATGTCTACCAGGGCAAAGCTAACCCATTCCCTTTGGCTTGAAAACCTCTCAGAGAGACCTACCCAGAGACTTTTGAAGAAGTTGCTTGCTTCAAGATGAGTTAACTCTGCCACTGGACTACACTGAGAAAGCTGGGACAGGGAAAACATCCTCTGAATGTGTCCTTTCTGGACTCCAAAAAGCTTCTCCTTTCCTGTGTCCCAGCCATTAGAATATCAGAGCTGGAAGGTCACCTGGTCCAAGGCAGGAAATCTACCATCCACAGCACCTCTGAATTGTGGTCGCTGTCCAGAATGAGAATTTGGAATAAAAGAGAGCCCATAGTTTTCCCAGGCTTCCTTTAAAAATAGTTCAGACCACCAGAAGTGTTTAGCTACAGTGCCCTTTCTTGTAATCTCAATGCCTTGGTTAAAGCAGGCTTCTCCAACATGATGCCTTCCTGATGCATTGGAATTGAACAGAAATTCTGGGCTCACACACCTAGAGAAGGATGCTATAGAGCAGCAGAAAAATTGCCCTGCCACTTTCAGACTGGTGTCATTGAGCCTCTTAACCATCTCTCCTGGCTCAACTCTTTCACACAGGAAACTAGTTGTTAGTTCTTTCATGGAAGCCTTGGGTGCTCCCAGCATGAAATTTAACCGAGCTTCTGGATCACCCAGTCTGCTTCTCTCTTGCTAACTACCATCTTTCAAGATCCACTAATCCATGGGCTGCAGTGCTGGGCTTTGGTTGGGCTAATGACCACAGCTAGGAAACCACATTCCTGCCTGTGCCAATCCAGAGGTTGCTCCCTAAATAAAAGGAAGTTATTAATTGTGTACTAATGGAAGTCCATTGGCAAAGACACCTGGCAGAGAAAGACATTACCGGCAGCTGCATGAAACATTTATCCTGGTGCAGCCACTGACATGCCACTAATTATCCAATTGAGGCAGGGTAGTATTATAGGCTTGGAAGAATAACAAACTGGGAATGAAGCAGAGTCACAATTATCTAAAATGTAATAGTGACTCAGGAGGCAGATGAAAAGTTACAGCGCTGGGATCCAATCTGTAAATGGTTCTTTGAGGTAGATAAACTCATTGCAAAGGCAGCCCTTATCTAGGAAGGGAATGAAAAGTGGAGGGAGCATCAGGAAGACCAGTTCTGGGGAGACCCCTGTGCTAAAAATGGTATCTTCTCTTAATTCATGTCTGCAGAATGAAAGGTCTCCCTAACCCCAATTTCAGGGAATATGTGATTCATTCACAATGTGCTGTCTTAACTCAATTGGTTGCAGCTGCCTTTGTCTCTCCTAAATCATTTGAAAATAAATCTGGAAGAGAGAGAATGAGGGATGTTCTTTCACCTGGCCGAGATGCCAGTGAGACACAATTTTTAAAAATGTAAATAAATGAATATCCAAAGAAATTGTTTTATCAGTTGCCAATAAGGTCTTAACTGGATTCACATTAAGACAGTGGTGGAATTCAATTTTTTTTACTACCGGTTCTGTGGGCGTGGCAGGGGAAAGATACCGCAAAATCTCCATTCTCACTCCACTCTGGGGCCAGCCAGAGCTGGTACTCAAAATTTCTGCTACTGGTTCTCCAGAACCTGCTGAATTTCACCCCTGCATTAAGATATAAAGTGTGCTGCTTATTTGTAGTGTAACATGTTGTAATCATGAAGGCACTATGATCTGAAAACCATGGTTCATAGCTTAGCATATTGTGTGGAGAAGCTAATTATGGTTTATCCCAGTGGTTCCCAAACTGTGCGCCGCGGCTCCCTGGGGAGCCGCGCTATCGTCATAAGGGCGCCACGAAATATTCCGCCCGCTGGGTCTAACGCTGATGCGCCATTTCTGAAACGTCTAGTGCGCATGCGCAGTTGCAAGTCGGATTGCTATGGGAGCCGCGCAGTTGCAAGTCGGATTGCTATGGGAGCCGCGAACCGAAAACGATTGGGAACCTCTGGTTTATCCAATAAAGCAGCTGTAAGCAAATCATATCTTAGTTCAACCAAGTTCAATATTTGGCAGATGGTAACAACAATTTCATACTGGCATTGCTCTGGGAAGGAATTTTCTTATGTTTGTGGAGGGTAAACCATTTTTTTGGGAGGTGGTGGTAAAATATTCCCTGTGCTACTAGTTACCACCCAGCAAGATTCTTCCACATTGCACTTCCCAGAAAAAGCCATTATCATGGAGAAAGACCTACTCTGTTGGGTGCAGAGGGATGGCAAGAGAAATGGAGACACATTTGGGACCCCTGCTCTATTCAGTTTTCTATCCCTGCATTTATACCAGAACCCACAATCATAAGTATATGTATATACAAATATACCTCCTTATATTTTGCTCTAATATATGTGAAAAGAATGTGGGCTGCTCAATACAAATCAAAATAATAAATTTTTAAAAATGTTAAATAATTGTCCACTGCCATCTAAACCCTTCCCTCCTTACATTTACTTTCTCCCAAATGTTTGTCCACTACATCAATCTGACAATCTCTCCCATGTTTCTCAAATGGTTGGCTATACTGGTGAAAAATTATAGGAGTTGCACCCCAACCCCAATGCATCTGAAAAGCTCCATGATGATAAATGCTGCCTTCTTTCCTGAAGGGAAGTTAAAGCAGCTGTTAGATTTAGGATGAAAATCAATTTTACTCTAGCAAAAAATGCCCACTTGTATTGCGAATAAATACCTCTCTACAGCTTTCTCTCCTGGCCCACATTTCAACCTCAACATATGAGTGACACAGTTGTAAGGGCTCTTCCTCTCAGCTGAGTTAAAATGCCCTTTCCCACTCCTTCAGGAACTTCCTAACAGTTTTACAGTGTGAAGTTTTACAGTGTTAACATGGCTAGTAAGTTTCTTTATTGCAGTGGAAAAATGTACATACCCCATAGATCTGTTGATTGCCAAATATACAAATCAAGCCCTATTTATAAATCTGTTCCACGGTTTAAATTGTAGGCCTTTTCCTTCCATCAACTTTTGCCTGTTCTTTTCCAAGCCTGGAGTCTTGGACACAGCTGCTCCCTATTTACATAACAGTTCTGTCCAGTCTGAGAAACGATATTCCCTCCTCACTAGTTTTTGCCTTTAGATTAATACCATCATAGCTGGAATGGAGTCAGCCAAAAGTCTCCTGCTCTCCCCATCAAGGGGATAAGGAGCAATTGTTTTGCATTGCACAAGCTGCTATGGAAATTCCCTCTTGGAGGCCATCTTGGGAAGCAGCGTAGTGCCTTCTGGGAACAGGAATGGACAATCGTAGATAAGTGGGAAAACATGTCTTAGTGTAAAACCAGCTACTCAGAGAAGTATCCCAGTGGAGGTTAGACAATCACCTCTCTGGGATGCTTTAAGTCAGGTATTTGGTTCTTTAAAAACTAGAACAGTGCAGGAGTTTGGCTTTCCTCTACAGAGGAACACTCTGCTCTTTAAAGGTTGCTTTCTTTTAAGCCATATTTTAAAAATGAATTTGTTCTCCATTGCAAACCATATCAGTTAGATTTTTTTAAAAAATCATTTAAAAATCAACAAACTCCTTACTTTCTTCTCTCTTATGGGCCCTCCTACCGACACAAAGGAAATTATTCTGAACACGCTAAATCCGTCAGCATCCATATCATATGGGTCAGGCTTATCAGAGGAAGGTTCCCCCAGCTTCCTCCATCCTCCTCTTTTAGCCAGAGAAATGTTCTCTCCCAGGAATCCATGTCCTGGCTGATTCCAAGAAACATAAATCAACCTTTGGCACAACCTCCAAGGGGAAGCAAATTGAAAACATCCAGACTTGATGTGGCTGGAGTGAAGGGCACAGGATTTGATCTGCCTCAGTACATAGGCCACAGCACTGCCTCCCCTAAGGAAAAGCAATTGCATACCCAAGGAGGCTTTTCAGACCCTTGGGAGGACAATATAAATGGTAAAACCTTCATTCACTTCATTCACCCCCTCCTTTATATTCTTTGCATGCAAAGAGAAGAGGCTAGGGCTGATAGAAGCCTGCTGCAGACTCTTCTATCATTAGGTGACATTTAATTGAGACCAATGGAGAAATCCCACAGGTACAATGGAAGACAGTATGATATTGGCACTCACTTTTCCAATTGACTACATTTCACAGTTCTTGACTTACATCCATTCACGATGGCACTGAAAAAAATCCTCAAATCAAAAACTTAATCTTTGTTCTTAAGAAATAAAATAGTGCTCTCCAAATCTCAAGACATTTAGTCCAATTACTGTCTCTAAGCAAAGCGGTCCATTTCTCCCTCTCGGCTAACTCCATTCTTCCATTATGAATATGTATTCCTCTTTTCATCTCTAGCCATAAAGCAACCTCGTGACTGATGTTATTTAGAAAAAGTCCCATGTTTTCTTTCCACCTGTTTATCTGCTATCCCTAAAAGAAAAACTTCAGGTTTCAATTCAGGTTCCACCACTGATGGGATGTACTACCTTCCCCATGGCCAGTTGACCAACCATCGTGAGAGGCTGGTTGGAGGACTACCCGAGTTGGTTGGAACATTGGACTCCGCCACTGTCGTGAGAGGACAGTGGAGATTCCCCCGTTTATGGTCAACCTGCCTTGTTTCTTCTCAGGACATTTTGGACTACCATAGCCGAGCCCTTGGCCATACCTTATCACTACCTCAGAGCTTTAGATGTTTTTAAGGTCAGCTTCTTGCATTGCAAGACTCCCCCCTCTCGCAAACCTGACTCTCCACGTTATCGAGGGCCTACCTCAATGACAGGTCTTGGGACCCAGAGAGGTGGCATGCTGCGAAGAGGGGGTTGAGGGGCTTTTTATCTAAATTTGTGGTTAAACTTTTAAGGGGTTCTAGGGAGGGGGAGGGCAAAATTGGAATTAGGGCTGTGGGTTTGGGGGAAAACCCATCAAGGGGAGGGTCAGGCCAGGCCATGATGCGCAGCAGGGGAGGTGGGGGATCAGGGGTAACGGGGGGGTCAAGCTTGTCCAGATTATGTTTTTACCATCGTACTGTGAGTGGGAGGGGTAGATATGGCGGGAGCAGGGGGCCATATCATGTTAAGGGAGCATGCACCCGCTGTCTTCGAGCGGTAGCATGCTCCGGCCCCCAAGGCGCCACTCGTTTGCCAGGTTGCACAGACCCTCAGGGCCTGGGCCTTTGACTGATGTTGTGCAATGCCAGGTCTGCAGTAAATAAAGCCCCCCTCATCTGTGATCTTGTGCAGGAGGGGGGAGCGGACCTGGCAGGCATTACGGAGACCTGGTTGGGCCCGGAGGGAGGGGTCCCTCTGGTAGAAATGTGCCCACCAGGCTTCCATGCATTCCATCAGCCGAGGTCACAGAGGAGGGGCGGGGGAGTAGCGGTTATTATTAAACAAGGTCTGAGACCGAAGGAGGCCACTGTTCCTCAGACGGCCGGCTGTGAATCCCTCCTTGTGAAATGGGGCCATGGGGTTCAGATGGGTTTGTTGATCACATACCTGGCTCCCTGCCACGTGGCAACAGCCCTGCCCAAGCTGCTCAACATCATCACCACGGTGGCGGTTGACACCCCAGGCTTATGGTCATGGGGGATTTCAACCTGCCGTCCGTGGGTGAGACGTCTGAGGTGGCTCGGGAGTTCATGGCTTCCATGACAGCTATGGACCTGAACCAGTTAATTCATGGCCCTACCCACACGGGGGGAAACACGCTGGATCTGATTTTTGTCTCTGGACAGTGATTGAGTGATCTTGAGATAGGGGATATAGCTACCGAGCCCTTGTCATGATCAGATCACTCTCTCCTTCGTCTCAACTTCCAAACCGCTCCACCCTGCCGCAGTGGATGGTTCCGCCCCAGGTGCCTGATGGAACCTGATAGGAGCTTGGGCCGTTTCCTGAGGCTCTGGCACATGCCTCAACTGGAGACCTAGTGGCCGCCTGGGATAGGGCGGCCGCCGGAGCTCTGGATCGGGTTGTGCCTTTGTGGCCTCTGATCCGGTGCCGATCTCATTTGGCTCCTTGGTTCTCCGAGGAGCTGAGAGAGTTGAAGCGCCGGAAAAGACGCCTAGAGAGTAGTTGGAGGGCCAGTCTTTCTGAATCTGACTGGACACTAGTTAGATCCCATATTAGGAATTACTTAGTGGCGATAAAAGCAGCGAAATGTAGCTATTTTGCTGCTCTTATTGCATCATCAGATAATCACCCAGCCACCCTCTTTAGGGTGACCCACTCCCTGCCCCACCAGGAAGCGTGGGAGGACCCCTTGGAGGGGAGAGCCGAGGATTTTGTTCAGTATCTGCATGACAAAATCACTCAGATTTGGGATGGTCTGGACTCTGAGTGGATAGTCTCAGGGGGAGGGACTGGGACAGGTCTTGAGAATGTTATCTGGGATGAGTTTGATCCTGTGACCCCTGAGGACGTGGACAGGATTCTGGGCAGACTGAACGCGACTGCTTGTTTATTGGACCAGTGTCCTTCCTGGCTAGTGCTGGCTTCCCGGGAAGTGACACGAGGCTGGCTCCAGGGGATTACAAATGCTTCATTGAGTGAGGGTGACTTCCCTGCTGCCTTGAAAGAAGCGGTGGTGAGGCCTCTCCTCAAGAAGCCTTCCCTGGACCTGGCAATGTTGGTAAATTATTGTCCGGTCTCCAACCTCCGCTTTGTGGCGAAGGTTGTTGAGAGTGTGGTTGTGCAACAGCTCCCCCAGCACCTGGATGAAACGATGTATCTGGATCTGTTCCAGTCGGGCTTCAGGCCCGGGTACAGCACGGAAACGGCATTGGTCGTGTTGGTTGATGATCTCTGGAGGGCTTGGGACGGGGTGCTCCTCTGTCCTGGTCCTGTTAGATCTCTCAGCGGCTTTTGATACCATCGACCATGGTATCATGCTGCACCGGTTGGAAGAGTTGGGGGTGGGAGGCACTGTGTTGTGGTGGTTCTCCTCCTTTCTCTCTGACCGGTCGCAGTCTGTGTTGACAGGCAGGCAGAGGTCGATCCCGAGGCCCCTCATATGCGGGGTGCCGCAAGGGTCGGTCCTCTCACCCCTCCTGTTCAACATTTATGTGAAGCTGCTGGGCGAGATCATCCATGGTTTTAGGGTGAGATACCATCAGTACGCTGATGACACCCAGCTGTACATCTCCACCCTAGACCACCCCAACAATGCCCTTGAAGTGATGTCCCGGTGCCTGGAGGCCGTGCGGATCTGGATGGGGAGGAATAGGCTCAGGCTCAACCCATCCAAGACCAAGTGGCTGTGGTTTCCAACATCCCGATATAGTCAGTTGGTGCCATCACTGTCTATTGGGGGCAAGTCATTGGCCCCCATGGAGAGGGCGCACAACTTGGGCGTCCTCCTGGATTCACGGCTGTCTTTAGAAGAGGACTTGATGGCCGTGACCGGGAGGATTTTTTATCAGGCTCAGGATCGGGACTCCCTATGCACAGTCACTCATGCCCTCGTCACCTCTCGTCTGGACTATTGTAATGCTCTCTACATGGGGCTCCCCTTGAGGAGCACTCGGAGGCTCCAACTGGTGCAGAGTGCAGCCGCGCGGGTGGTTATGGGAGCGACGTGGAGTTCCCATGTAACTCCTCTCCTGCGCGAGCTGCACTGGCTCTTGGTGGTCTTCCGGGTGCGCTTCAAGGTCTTGGTTATCACCTTTAGAGCGCTCCATGGCTTAGGACCTGGCTATCTACGGGACCGCCTATTACCACCAATAGCCTCCCACTGGCCAGTACGCTTCCATAGAGAGGGGCTCCTCGGGGTGCCGTCGGCCAAACAATGTCGGCTGGCGGCCCCCAGGGGGCGAGCCTTCTCTGTGGGGGCACCTACAATCTGGAACGAGCTCCCCCCGGAGATACGGACGATCCCAGATCTGCGCACCTTCCGTTGCGCGCTTAAGAATTTTTTATTTCATCAAGCTGGCCTGGCCTAAATCTTTTCCTCTGTTTAATGTAAATTTTAATTTGTTTTTAAATTATTGGGTATTTTAAATTTGTCTTAGCCAAATTATTTAATTCGGTTTTATTCTACTTTTAAATTTTTGTATCCATGTGTTTTATTCTGTGGCTGTTCACCGCCCTGAGTCCTTTGGGAGGAGGGCAGTATACAAATGTAATAAAAACAAAACAAAAACAAAACAAACAATTTGACATCCATTTGCAAAATTTTCTGAATCAGCATCGATGTCTGGTTCCAGAATTAGACTTTGCCTTGACCAGTGGCTGCACTGTCTTTACTTTTTCAACCCATCCACAGTAGACACAGCTGCCTGCTTACTAACCCTACTACAATTCTCTTAACCCCCCTCCCCATCTTCACACTGAAAAGGTAGAGAATCCAAACCCTTAGTTGTCATGTGCTTTTTTGAGTAGCTTAACAAAAACCGGTCATTTTCTTCCTCACAGTGACTAGCAAACAGCTACATGAGGATATGGAGGGAGGGTGGCACATAGTAGTGTAGGTGGAAGGTGATCATATTTTTTACTCCCCCATGAATGAGAAGCCCACTGACTGGTTCAGCCTGAATACTCAGAATGGCTCTGGGAGAAGAGTTACAGCCAATTTCAAAGGGACATTCGGGAGATAAAGACACTGGAGGTTTGAAAATGACTCATGGGTGACTAGCATGAAAGATGCAATGGAACCTTATTAGGAAATAATCAAAATCAGCTGCTGTTGTTGTATTTTTTGGATACAACTCCGATGAAAGTACTGTTCTGGCCACTACATCACAAACATGCCAGAAAAAAAATGCAGAAAAGAGCAAGCAAAAGTATGAGCACAACCCATTCCATGAGGAGTTATATCACTGTGGAGAGCTTGGTTCCCCCAACTTGGTTTCAGAACTAAAGCTGTGTTTGGCTTCTATAATTCCTAGGTTCACACAATACTGAACCATAAATGGTTGGCTTCATCATTTGCTCAATTAAAATGTGGTTTGGTTTCCGTGATTCAGCGTGCTATATGGATCCAACCCAAGTCACCCAAAACGCAGCTGGAGCCTTATGAGTAACAGTGTTCACAGGAATTGGGAGTAAAATCTCACTTCATAAAATTAGAATTCAGTAGAATCATAATCATAATCATAAGTTTATTTGTCAAGCATATATAAGATAACAGATAAAAGTATAAACATACTTTGAATACATGAAAAGAGTAAGTAAAAAGGAATATTAGGACAGGGACGGTAGGCACGCTGGTGCAATCAAATACATCCTGGACTTGAGAGCTTAGATCAGTATTTCTCAACATGGCTGCTGGAGTACATTCATCTTAAAAGTTGCCATAGTTGAGAAACACTGACCTAGATTATCATTGAAGTCAGATCTTCAAGATGGTAGAACCCATAGATTAGGCATTTTGCTTGTTTGGCTTGAGTCATCTAGGTAGTCAAAATTTAACTCATCCTTCTTAAGGAAGGGAAGCAGCCCCCACCTTTCTCCAAGTTTTTGGCTGCAAGGATCCGGTAGATCATATTTCCTTGATTTCTTTCTAGGCTGGAGGGAAGAACACTAATTGGAAACAGCTACCTTGATGCTGCCATTTCTGCCCACTCAGCTGCAGGGAGAAATGACGGCAGTCGGAGGCTCCCATTTCAAAATTAAGGGGGAAGGGTCTGAGTTTGCAAAAGGCACTGACAGATGAAAACTGGGCTTTCATCCAAGACCTATAGAGTGAATGTATGCAGACTATACACACATGGTCTGGAGACCAAGGAGACCCACAGAGACTAGACCCCCCTTCCCAGCTTTGCAAAAGGCCTTCACTGAGATTTCCCTCCATCTCTGTTCAGCTTCTCCTTAGCAGCCATTTCTTCAGCAAAAACCTTGTTAAGCAAAGGTTCCCTTTACAATACCTATTCCACTATTGCCATTTAATCCTGCAGTTTGAAAAAGGTTTCTGCTTGCAATTGGCTCCAGCTTTCTTTGTTTAATTAAGATAGTCTATGCTCCCTGGAATCCATGCTGGGTAAACAAACCACTTTCTTGCTATTGTGCTTCTTTTTATCTTTAATGTGAGGATTGTTCGGGCTAGGCTGAGAAACAAAAGTTGTTGAGAGTAGCTCCAGGTTTCATTGTTCAGAGTTTAAGCCCCTTGCCTTGGTTTTCTGAAAGTTAAATCTCTAGGAGTCAAGTTACTTTTCTGGTGAGTCCATTAGTGCATTGCCTATAGCAGGTACAGATGTCTTCCAGATCTCTTCCAACAATCCTCCCCATGTTCCTTTTCCATTACATTTATAGCTGTCACATGAGCATGAAGGAATGTGTGTGGGTGAATGCTTCTTCTTGGCAGCATTTTCAGAAGTGACTTGCCATTACTTTCTTTCTAGGGCTGAGAAAGAGCAACTGCCCAAGGTTACCTAATTTGCTTTGTGACTAAGGATTAAAACTCACAGCCTTCCAGCTTCTAGCCTATTGCCTAAACCACACCACCAATACACATACACACAGAGATTAATTTAAGGTAGACTGTACATCTCAATCTATGCACTAAAAAATGTTCATCTTACTCTAAAAACAAAAGTCAAAAACTAGACATCATTTCCTTTAAATTCCTGAATTCCCATATAAACATTTTAAAATGAGGTATAGGAAGTTTGCAAAACACCCACAAGCATAGTCCCAAGAATTCAGAGAAGGGATTGGGATGGAGGTGCAGGAGATCAATGAGCATCACTGAAGAACTGGAAGTATGAAATCCTCCATGAGAGAGACATTTATAAAGATGGGAATGCTGGTTCACCTATCCATTTTGCTACTTTCATTTAGATCTGAAGCTCAGAAGAAGCAGGTTGTTCTTTTATACATATTTTTCCTCTAGAGAGGCCAGAATGAAAATCCCGACTCTTTTAAAAGACAACATCTCATGATATTGTCATTGTTTCATCCCCAGTTCACCTCAAAGGCAATTTAAACCCATCTTTACCTTCTCTATTTTTAAAGTAGTGTTTTCCGTCTTCTCTTGACACAAATGATCTAATGTTCTTGTCTTACAAATGATCTAAAACATTTCACTGATGATATTAGTAATTATGTTGTTCTACTGGCCACTTGAGTATGCTTTGGAGTTATCCCCTCCACTCTGGTGATGGGGTGGTAGCGTCCTACATAGCTGTTTTGACTTGGACTGAAGAAGAGCCTGGACATTCGACCTCTGTGGAGAGATTTGCTCATGCTATGCTTGCCCAGCACATTCTAAAGCTCTTATCAGTTCTTACATGGGCAACTTATATGCAGACATTTAATTGTTGTTTGCTATACAGGTATCTAACAGTTGTCGGAAAGACCACTGAATCTATACAGGAAAACAGGACTAGAGCTCCTGGAAGAGAGTGCTAGGCCAAGGTGGAGAAAAGCTGGTTTTTGCCACTCATGCAATTATGGGTTTATCCTAACATAATGCATTACTGTACAAGTTCTACTTTATATGACTCTACTTTCTACTGTTTTTAGTTCTATTTCAGAACAGCGCTTGCCATTGGGATTGTACAATTAATGTCACCCTATTTTCCAATTAGTTTGAAGACTGAAGACATCATGCTAATATGGCCATGATAAACAGCCCTCTTAGTCAACTACTGAGATTTCTGGATAGAGGAAAGCAGAATATTATTATTAAAAATAAATACAGTAGCGATCATGCCTTTTATCTTAAATATGTTAAAATAACAACAAACCTGTTACTTGTCTATGTATTCAATCTCTACCAACCCTCCTTGTAAAAGCACAAGCACAGTTAATGGGGAGAAAGTGTATTAGTGACTACAAAATGTAGCCAACCAGTGATATTTATTTGTAGCCATTTCTCAATTCAAAGTGGACAATTGTGCAAGGAAGGTTTTTTTCAGAATTCAGCCTATGCATTTCCAAGCAGGCCAGTTCTGCAGTTTGTGATTAGAGAAGGTCCCTTGTGGGTTTTTTTTCCTGAGTGATTAACACAATAAATACCTGGATTGTGTCACTGAAATACTTTTTCCCCAAGAGATGATTTTATTGTTTCCTGCTGAACTGGTCGTAATGGCTTTATATTGCTTCTGAATAGGAAAATCTTGCGAATGAAGGCAAATTTTCTGATGAGAGAGTTACCTGAGGATGGGCTCCAGCACAAGCCTGAAAGCTCTGAACATTAAACCTCTGGCCCCAGTGACTGATCCAGATTGGATCCTACAGGAAAACTTCAGTCTACCCTGAGCCTTGGATGCATTTCCCACTTCTATCATTTTGGGTAAATTATTTCACAACTACTTTAGCTAAAGTCTAGTTGAGGTCACCCAACTAGAGACAGCAGTTGGCTCCAGGAAAAAAAAAATCAAACATGCTATTAGAAAGAGGGAGGCTGTTCCATTTGGAAAGCAGCTATGAAGGATTTTGTGAAACCGAATGATTGACAGCAAATGCAGGCTGCTGCTGTTCTTCTTGAGTGGCGCCAGTCAAATCTCTCAACTTGGCTTATGCTACACAATGTCTGGGCTCTAGAAAAAAAAGGTCATGCACCAAATTCAACTTATGCTTGGTGATTGAACAGAAGGAAAATTAGCAAAGATACTGGGAAGACATGATGTTGCTGGAAATACCCACTCAGCTTACTTGCCTGTTTCAAATTATTATACACATCCTTTTAGGCACATTGTACACAAAGGGGGACAATTTTAGTGATCATTAGATCTACCTTTCCCAACCAAGATGACCTCTAAATGTGTGGTTTTCATTTCTCATTATTCTCTGCAATGCTGGCTTGGAAATTGTGAGAGTTAATGTCCATTTTTCAGCGCTGATTATGTTACCTAGTTGGATAATGAAATATCTGCAAGAAAATGACCAAAATCAGAGAGCACCAAAGACCCCACATCAAGAAGATACCCTAACTAAGGAGGGATAAGCTAAACAAGGGCAATTGGTTACTTTCACCAGAAACTGGCATATCCAAGGCCTTAATCTTTATTTTCTTATGAAAATTAGAATGGTCTTGCTGAAAAAGGAAAAATCTATTAATCAGATGTTTTCTTTCCCAGCACAGATGGCCAGATTCTTTGCTGCATTCAAGAACAAGGGATCAAATTGATGGTTTCTCTCTATCTTGTAGGCAGATAAAGACCACTGGGGGATCATAAACCTTTGTCAAAATAAGGAAAGCAGTGTTACACTGTCAAGTTGCAAGCTCTGCTTCTTTTCTATACATATACAATATCATGCTGCTTTTGTCATTTCCTCCCCCATTTCCCAGGACAATGCCTCTCTACATAAAGATGCATTGCCATGAATTGGAAGCTTCCAATACATTAGCATTAGCATTAGATCCTCTGCTGGATCCATGGAGGTCTTCCATTAACGTTCTTTGCCATGTATTTTGAGGATGTCCTCTTAGTCATTTGGCATCAGGGGAGTCCATCTCATTGCCATCTTGGGGACTCTGTTCTCCATACAGAGAATATGACTTGCAAGTTGGAGTCATCTGCATGTGAAATGTTATGTAATTTGCAGGAGAAATTCTTTAGAGCACTTTTTTGTTAGTAATATGGTCAAAACAGCGAATCTAGGATTCAGCGAAGGCATTTTAGTTAGAAGACATCAAGTCTCTTGTTAATTCTCATTGACCCTTCCAGGTCTCACTTGTCATAAATGCTGTTGGGATCACTATAGAGATGAGCAAATGGACTTTAGATGTCTGTGGAGATTCTCAGTCATCCAGGTCATGGTTGTCCCAAGGTGCTTTTCAAAAGGCAACTGGAACTGAAGAAGATTCTTGGGTGAGAAATGAAATGTCTTCAAAGAAAAAAACAAAAACTGGAAAAAAGTCCAGTTGCCTTTTGAAAAGCAACTTTGGGAAAATGGAATTTAAGTTTCAGTGATATAGACAACAAAGATGGTGTTATTCATCCTCTGGAAAACAGCTGTTGCTTTTCCAATGTGACACTTGACATCCATCTCTGAATCTCCATTTTGGGTGATTACAGTACCAAAATAGGGTACTATACCAAACCTTTTTACTTCCTCAAGTTGCTGTGATCCAATTATGATTCCTTATATCTATGTCCTGGAGCTCATATACTTGATCTTTAACTTTTTTGGCATTTATTCTGAAGCCCATTTTGGTTGCTTCTTCATCTAGGGCAATTGTCACTTGTGTAGTTTCGTCTCATCTTCCTCAAGTAAGGCAATATCATCTGCAAAATCCAGGTCACCAAGACAGCCTTGGTCAGAAAAATGAATGTGTTTCGCAATGCATGATGTTCATCACATAACATAGTTGAGGGCCACGAGGAAGATGAGTGATGGAATACAGCCTTGTCTAACTCCATTAATAATTTTGAGGATGTCCGTATGACCATTTTCGGTCTTAACACAGAAGCTTGATTATAGGTATAAGTCCATAAAGATAATAATAAAGACTGTCTGTACACCATATAAATGCAGGATCTGCCAGAGAAGATTCTTGGGGACACTGTCAAATGCTTTCTTAAAATCAATAAAATCAATCACCAGCAGATGTTGATACTCAGTGCACTGTTCTATGACATTTCATAAGGTAAAGATTTGTTCGCAGCAGGAACTTCCATAGCAAAATCCGGCTTGTTCTTCTCTCAGATATTGATGTATTGCACTTTGCAGTTGCCTAAGGAGAGTTATGCAAAAGATCTTTCCAGGCACTGAGAGGAAGGTAATGCCCTGCCAATTGGTGCATTCCGAGACGTTGCCTTTCATGGGGATTTTAACAATAGCCCCACTTTGCCAGTCCTCTGGAACTACACCATTTTGCCAACATTTATTAAACAATGTTGTCAGCTCTTTCACCACAGCCCGGCTGTCAGGTTTTAAGATCTCTGCAGTTATCTCTTCTAAGCCAGCTGCCTTGTTGTTTTAAACCTTCTAATTGCCATCATTCCACCATTGTTGGTCCCAAACCCGGATGAGAAAAGAGGAGGGTTGGGCATCGGGCTAGCAACTGATCCCTGTAAAAATTATAACCACTACAGAAACAGCAAGAAGAATCTCAACTTCCAGTTCATAGCTGTTGTTAATAATCAGTGAGAGATCTATCCTCCATTAATTGCTTTAATATATTTTGACCATTTAATTGCTTATATTTTTAACCCTATTGCTGTAAATGACCCAAAGAGTTGGGAACTGGGTGGCGTATAAATTATATGTAATAAATAAATAAATACAAGAAAACATGTTCTCTGCAGTATTCCATTGGAAGTCGGTGGCCACCAGTCCATACTCTGCTGAGTGCAAAACTCCTCCCTTTTGTCAGTTTTAAACACCAGAATTGAATCCACTGAGGCCCCTGGGCAACAGGGGATGATGGAAGAGGCACAAGGAACTGATTAGTGGCCGGAAATTATAGCCCCAACACAAGAAAGAAGTGTCAGGAGCAGGGTGAAGCCCTGGATTGGTTCTCTGCTTCCAAGACCCTTCTTCCCCTGACTTCTGCCCCTGCCTCTTAGAAGCCAGAAATCTTCTGGCATTCAACAAGAGGGCCTCATGCGTGGGTGGGAGGCTCTAGCAAATTGAAGCAGGAGTTCTGAAAGGGCCGGAACAATGCCCAGAGGAGTTTGTATTCTCCTCCCCAAAAAAGTTCTTCCTTAGGCAGGACTAGTGGTGACATTTGGTGTTTTTGAGCAACAATTGTTTGAGGTGGAGGGAACACAGATTCCTTAGCACTTGCTCTGTCTGCATTCCCAGTCTTGTTCTCCTTCCCTCTCCTCTGACTGTCCCCCCTCCTCTCCCCAGAATTACTCAGCTCACATGGAATCCATTTGT